>VZTG01008755.1:0-18226 GCA_013397845.1 Melanocharis versteri | reverse complement strand
AAATCTTCCCGCCTTGAGTTAGTTGTCAGTTATTCCTCTCTCCGCCCTCAGATTGTAATCATTGGTTGATGCTCCCTTGTACCACCCCCCCTGAGCTATCCCCATTGGTTGTGTTGTATGTGTCACCACCCTCATGCTTCTGTATATATTATGTTGCCAAGCCCTGCTCGGGGCTCTTCACCGCCCATCCCCCTCGGGGGGAGAGCTCTTCTCCCTCTCCCTACCACAGAGGTTCTCCCTTCCCTACCTTCCTGTCTCCCTGGAACCTCTGCTCCCCATGGAATAAACCTTCATGTCTCCCCCGAAGAGCTGCTCCTGCCTCTTTTATCTCCTCTTCCGCCGCCGTACCATCGACCGAGCCTGACCATCCTGCGGCCGCTGCTGCCAAGGTCCCGCCGCGGACAGAGCGCGCCGCGACACTGCTTCATGTGGATTTAATCATGGATAGATGCAGAGCAGTGATGGAGCAGAAGATGACATATTACTATTCAGTTGACATAGCACTTTCTAATGCTGAAATAAAACTCAAGACAATTTCAGTGGCTCAGCCTCAGTCTGGAGGGCAAATAAATTTCAGTCAGAGGACACCTGATCTGCTTGTCAGGCACACTCCTGCCTGCACTACACGTTACTGCAATCTCTCTCCAGAAAGCAGGAAGCCCCTCAGAGGCAAGAAATTTCAGTGTCTGTAATATCAAGCCACGTTACCAGCACCTTTCCAGCCTTACCTTGGGTTAGACACATGCTTATTCTAGAGAACTGGAAGTGATTTAAGACATTAGCATTCCTCAGATATATGTCACCCCCAATCTCCTCACTCCTGTCAGTAGGATCCTCACTCCTACTGCCAGGAGGACAAAAGGTGCAAGCGTTCCTCACCTACTGTTCTTTAAAGCCCATTATCTGAGCTTAAGGTGCTGGGGATGATGATCTGACAATGTACTGTAGTATCCTTCCAACTGCACTAGCTCAGCTGGGGAGACTGAAATCTCTAGCATTGACGGAAACTGAGCAGTTGGGGATGAGAACTTCTTAAACTTCTTCTTAAACTACCTTACCTAGCCACAAAAAAGCCTGTCCACATCCTCAGACATCTTGCACATTCTATAAACCCACTACTACTCAATATGTAACATGTTCATGTCTCACCCTGGCATTCAAATTCAGGTTCCTCACAGCACACAGATGTGAATCTCCTCAGTTACACAATCCAGAGTAGTCACACTCAGCACAACTCTTGTGGCATTTGATGAGTATTAGCAAGTATTGCTGAGGCTGTAATCAACTAACTACCCTAGAATCTGAGATTTAATACAATTTGGCATACTTGCAAGCAGACGACGAATGCTCCAACACTACATAGCAAACGCAAAGAATCAAAAATACATTGCTTTCAGTTGTTATTGGTAGTGGTTTAATCTTGTAATTTTAAAGGCAATCGCATATTGGAGGGAAGGCTTGGCACACAGTTTCTGTATGTTTAGGTTGGCAGCATTGTTTCCAATAAACAAACATTCTGCCATACTAATTACCTACATGTTCAGGGACCAACTTATTACAGGTATGATTATGCAACATATTTCTGGTATCACAAATTCATACTGCCCCCTAATACATCATGGAGACACACACCGCGATTCCCTGAGGAAAGAGGTTTTTGCTTTACTCTCTTTGCTTGCTACTGCAGGGCCTAGCCCAGCTCTCAGCACGGGCTGAGAACTAGCTTGTTCTGAACACACTTGGTATTAAAGGGTCAATCTTCCCTCAAGCCATTTGCTAGTAGGGCCATCCCCTTCCTTTGTGTGATGCAATCTTGCTTAATGTGTGAAACACAAAGTTCTTTTCTCCACTAAGCAACTTCTATTGTAGAAGTTATCTTGATGACATCAGTTAAAAAGGTGAGAAAATTCAGCCTGGGGGCGGATAATTCAACTTGAAGACATCACAACCATAACCTCCGAAAGAGAAAAATTCCTATTTTATGGGAATCTGAAGCTCAGTTTCTGGAGGGCTCCAAAAGTGATGGAAGAATTTATCGTAATTTCTGGGGTGAGGGCCTAGATCAAAAATCAGCAAAAGGCATGCACTGAACACTGGAGAGGAAGTCACACTGTGTTCTTCAGGTGGGACCAGATATCCTCCCAAGTGGAGAAAGGATGAGGCACTCCAAAAAAAGACTGGAAGGATAATGAGGTGTTTAAAAAGTAAAAATGGGATTTGTGTGATACATGTGACTGCTAAAATGGCTGAGGAGATAAAATGCAGGTGAAGGGACAAGGTTTGGTGGTCAGCAAAGAAGGTGAGCTGGCCGATCTAGAACAGGGAAGACAATTACAAGACACGGAGCTGAAATACAGCTGCTTTTCACAAAGAGAATAGCTAATGGGAAGAGGAGACAGCTAAAATGCTGCTACAAAGAGGTCACCATCCGTTTACACAGCTTGTTGCAAACACATCATGACCTTCCTCAGTATAAAAGAAGCTGAGAGGTTGGAAGTCTATAGTGCAACCAGGTGAGAAAGGCAAAACAGGTTTGCTTGGTAAATTCTGCAGAGATACTCACGAAGATCAGCTGAGGAGCTCGATTCCCATCTGCTTCCCAAAAGCAGTACACCAAACTAAAAGAAAATAAGGGACAGCACCTAGGAGCTGCTGTTTGAAAGCAGCAGCAAGCAGAAGAGGAACAAAAAGATACCAGGTTTCCCTACAGAGCTCCCTAGAAAGCTTATCATTTTATTAAACCACAGGATTTCATGAAACCACCACAGCCTTGACTGTAATTGCTGTATCTCAAACACAGGCAAACCCTTTTTTACTCTCCTTGCTCTCTTTCAAACAAACCAGTCAAAGAAAAAGTGTTTCATTTCTAAAGAGCCCTCAGTCAATGCCACCATTACCCAGTTCCCAGAGCATGGTGATGCAGACGCCACGTGGCCACTGGGACCTGCTGAGTGAGGAGCTCTACCACACACAACACGGGCAGCAGCATAGAGCCAGACACCTCTGCAGGATCACAGAGGGACACGAGATGCTCCTCTGCAGCAGACCTCAGGACAGCAGCATGCCCAGGGCTATGGCTGTGCATTCAGAGAATCGGGGGAGACATCAAAGGGTCACTACTTCAGCCTGCACAAATGCAAATGACAGCCATGGCCTCAGCAGTATTACCCTAACACCCATCCCAGTCTTTGAAAACTCCACCTCTACCCCAAACGGAAGTGGCCCACTTCTCATCTCCCCAGCAAGCTTCAGCTTCCAAAAAGCTTTGTTTTTCAGGTGTCTTTATAAAAACACACCATCCTCCTCCACTGCTGCTTTTCTCAGTCCAAAAATAACGTGTGTAGCAGCAGGGTTTCATTTGGGGAAGAACAGAAAAGCAATTTCAAACCAAACATGTCTTTAGAACACTTCTCAGATCTGATTGTCAGGCCTCTGGCAACCAGGAGAGTTGTCTAGAGCTTGTTATTAGGCCATAAATTACCTAACCAAGAGCACCACAACCAGAAGGATTCAAAGAAAAACACTAATAAAAAAACCAATGTGAAAATAAACCCACTTGTCTTCCTCCACCACTAAAATGCCTGAGTAGCAAAGTTACAGAATGACATTACAGGGAGGTTTCCTAAGGGGCTTGGTATGAAATTGTATTACAAATCCAAGTTTTTCTGAAGCATCAGTTGTCTTCCAGTTCACACCAGAATTCTAGAACACGTAACTTCTGAGCAGTACTGGAAAGCTCAGACCAGTCCTCAAAAAACAAACAAACAAACAAAACCAAAACAAAACAAATAAACAAAAAAACAACCCCAAAGTGTTCTCCTAGGAAATGTACCACCTTATATTGTAAAAATGAGAGGAAAACCACAAGAGATACAAATTAAAGCTTGCATTTGCTTACCACTTATTTTGGTATTTTTAAAGGATTTAAACAAGCATTTGTGGAAACAGCTAGACAGGCATAATTATCTTTACCTACCAAATGCATTTGCCAAGACAGGGACTATAATCACACCAGCTGTCCAGGAGGGAGTATATTTAGAACCAAGTTCATTTTCATCTGGCAGCAGGGCTTGGATCTGTTGAGAAATGTTATCTTCCATTCAAATTAACATCTAACCATATTAATTTTTATGACAGACCAAAACATAACTAAGCTAGTTTTTAAAACTCAGAAATAATTTCAGAAGGTTTCTACAGAATTATTCTATCTCAATAATTTCAAAATTATACTTCAGATTTCAGTGGGTATCATATATACTAGCTTAAAGACAACTATCATTTTAAGCTAAAATCCTAAACTTGCATATTTTAAGACACTGATAAAGTGGAGAGGAAAAAAAACCCCAAACACTAAAACCAGACTGACCTTTTTGTTAAGCTTTGGAAAAATACAAGACTATTGCAATCCATACTTTCCCATTAATTTATTCAGGTATGGAAACTGGTATCTTTCTGGACAAAGAAAGTGAAAAAAAGAAGGAAAAAGAAACAAAACCACTAAAATCTCCACACAGAATTATCATTTGAAATCAACATTTTGGATGGCCCACTGGAAAGTAAGCTAAGACTCTATTTCATAAAAACACCAAAGCAACCATTCTTAGTAAAAGAAAGTGGGGTTTCAACTTGTGTGAGCACAGAAGACTTTGAAGTCTCTACTCCCAATCTACTCCCATCATGGCTTCCAGCAATAAAAGAGACCTCTTAAGAGTTCAAGGAGCATATAGAACTACTGGATAGATCTGCTGTTTTGATTTTTCTGTCGATTTTGACTTCTCTGTTTCTCAGTGTTCATTTTTAATTAGAATGACAGCAACTCAAAACAACCTTAAAGTTAGTAGAATCCAGTCAATGAAGTTTTAAAAAACATAAAAGACTGAAATCAGCCTTGTTTGAGGTAAATGAAGATATGTGTTTAAGGAGCTTATTTACAAAAAATTGAGAGGCTTTAGGGAAAAAAATCATGATGATGTCATTTGTTAACTCCAGGGTTTGGAGGGAGGGGTCTTTAAGAATCCGACCGTCTGTCCCATTCGTTTTTAGGGGTGGCAATACCAAAGAAGGCCAAGAGATGGCAGCATTGGTAAAGCATCTCATGGCTCAAGCCTCTCCCTTCTCGGGGCTGAGCCAGATTCCTTCAATTTATTGTTTCATTCATTCCTGCTAAAACCCCAACCTCAAAAATGTTCTGATTATGCACTCCCTGAATTGCTGCCGATTTGCAGATCTTTTTTATGTGTGGTACAAATGTAGACTGGTAAAAAAAAAAAGTATTAGAAAAGAGTTACCAGAACACAGGCCAGCTTTATAAGACTAGAACTGCCAGTCACGCTGCTGTTACATGTATAATAAAGACAGTAATTCTTTATGGTAGGCCCCCAATATTCCAATCAGAATTCTATCGAATTGTAGACTTTCTGCAAAAACGTAAATTAAAAGGCAGACATTGGAAAATAAATTCACAATGTAGATTAGGACACACAAAATGAAAATTCACTAAATCACTGAAAATGAGAGCAGAAGGATTGAAAAGATAATACAGAAAAATTATTCTACATAGGATAGTCCACCCTCTTACAAATTTTGTAAAATAACCCTGCACTTAACAAATTGCTATGTTTGGAATTATAAACTAACTGGGGGGAAATTTTTTAAAATACCACATGCAGTTAGTTATCTTTGGCAAAGAGACTGCTGGGTTCCTGCACTGTTTCCTGAAATTCTGAAATCCTAACCACTCATGATGTGTGACTGTATTTCTCCACGTAAGACACAAACACTGTAAATAACAAAACAGCCAGTGCTGGGTTCATTTCCAATTGCTATGACATCATTGTAATTCCAAGGCACACCACACATTTCACAACAGTATTCTCAACACCTGAGAGTACTTCTAGCTGTAATTATAAAGAAATATCCCAAGAACGCATACTATACAGACCTGATTTTTCCTGATCAAAGGCATTAAAGCTGTTTTAACACAAAAGCTTGATAACCCATAAACCACACCACACTGGATTAACTGCAGAACAACAAAGGGACCACTGACTGCCTCCTCTTCCATATTTCTGTTCTCCTGGAAGCACACCACAAATCTTTTAAATGATGAAAAAACTTTTGACAGTGTGGAGTGACCACATTGCCAAAATATCAAAGAGCATTTTCTTATAGAGAGACTATTTTAATTGCCTGAACTATTTTGCAGAAAAGCCCAAATGTTTGTGAACACTGGTCAAATTATTTGGTTTTTTTTAAGTGAGAGCAGGTTTCTCTCCTGGTTTTTTGATAAAACAGTTTGAATAACCATCAGTTGCTCTAAAATTACCAGGATTTATTCACATAGAAATAAAAGGATAACAATTTTTACATAAATATTCTCTCGCACAGAAACTGGGGACATGCACTTTGCCATAATGCTGGTGAAAACACAGATTTGCTCCTTCTACAACATGAAATTACATTTTGCGCACAGCATAACTGCTGAATAGAAAAAAAAATTTAAATTATCCACTTTACAAAGGTTCTTCATTGGTTTTATAAGACTGGTGTTTCCCAAACAGAAATGAAAGAAAGCTACTGTGGCACACAAAACTAAGTAGTCTTTCAAAAACTTAGTAAAATAAAATCTGAATTTAAAGAAGTCTTCTCTCTACTCCTGGAAAGAGAAATACTTTTTATTGTATTTTTTACTAAGAAGTTAAATACAATGCCCCCTGAGGTTAGTGTCCCACTGACATTTTAGTGACATTTTAAAATAATGAGGTAATCCCACTTTAATGCTTTCACTATTTAAACATTAGAAAATGCCAGACCTCTGCTCACATGTACATGTAACCCTGTTCTTTAAAGTGACATTATTATTGCTATTCCAACTTAAACTATTTTAGTCACATTCTCATTAAAATATAATGTGATGTTTATAGTATTTTTTTAAAAGCCCACTACATACTAGCTACCAAGTACTTTCTTCAATTTAAATTACGTCGTAACTTTTTCTATCTTCACTCTATTTTTTCACTAAGATAATTTCTTTCTTTATAAGAATACATTTCGCAGCTCTGCAAGGTAAGAATCTGTTTCACAGTAACTGAGATGTGTTTATGTGGTGAGATTTTTTTCTTAGTGAAGTGTCCTTTGCTCTCACAGAAAAGTAGGTACAGATATGCTGGAAGTTGGGAGTTGAACAAAGCTTAAATTAACATGAAACAGTGCAAAATAGAATCTAACAGAAAAATTATTCATAGAAGCAATGTTTCTAGAGACACTCACTGAAATCTTTAATTCAAGAATGAATATTACTTTGAAATTTTAGGCAGAAATTATTGAGCCTGATTTTAAAAAGTATGGAGAGCAGTTCTACAGTCTGCTGAAATAGGAGGTCAAAGATATATTCCTTTCATATCTATCCTTAAAACACATTATGATTAGCATAATTCTCAAGATGACATATTTTACTTTCTTAGTAATTTCATCAGCACTTATGTGGGGAGTTGCACATCTTTCCTTTCATTGTTGTTTCACAACTGTCTTGTAAGCAGAGAAATATTCAACACCATTAAGCAATCTCATCCAAAAGCTTATGCCTGCCTCAGAACATCCCAGTACCTCTTACACAGACACGAGAAAACATACCCCAAATTATCCAAACCTTGCATAGTATGCCTTCTTCATTTGTAATACAGGAAAAGGAGGATATTGTGAAGTTAATATAAATGCAGATGTAGGTGGGCAAAATTCCCAGGAGCACACAGGCCCTCACCTTTTCACACAGGTGAACAAGGTTTCAGCATCCCAAGTCTCTGGCAATTTCGGCAATTATTCAAAGAAGCAGTGTTTTAACTCAAGTATTTTCAAAAGGGCAGAATTCATCTCAGGTGATATGGGCTAACCAAAACTGCATTAGCAGGAGAGGACAGAGCCTGAAAAACACCTGTTGTGATGATTCCAAAAAGGATGGTGAGGACATGGGCAACACTTGAAGTCTCAGCAATTTGTGCTATAAATAACAGCCAGCTATCCCACAAGCAAATTTACTTCCTTTGACTTATTAAACTTGTTAGATACTACAGGTGCTTAAATAAAGCTTTTTTAAACATAATATCCAGTCCAGTAGGTTGTTATGCTACATCTCACTGGGTTTTTTTCCTATTCCCACTTTTCTACTGCCTCCTAGTTACTACTGTAGTCATTAGTTGTTAATCCAATCCTGGTTACAGGTCTCTCATGAAGAACTCACTACTTTTTCCATCTAAGTATTTTCATTTTCATAATGTCGAAACCAGGATATAAAATTCTTGTGTCACATCATTCTCCACAAGAACAACAGTGCTGTCTTCAAAATCATAGAATATTTTCAAACTCCCATCCCTTTCAGTATAGTCTTTCATTTTTTAGCTTTAGGGAGGGAATGCACCTTCATACCAAACCTTAAATTCACACACAAAAATATTTGCTTCCTACTGACTGCTCCAGATAGAACCATGACTGTTCTGCTGTACTGAGGATTACAGAGTTTTACACTCTATTTTTTTTCAACTCTCACTTACTTCTCTTCTCTTTTCCATCTTGCCATCCTCCTGTTCTCTTCCACTTTCTCTTTAACTAACAGCTGAACCCAGGAGCTGGGAAGCATTCCCAGGTTCCCACAGTCAAGAAGAGCTAAAAAGATGTTGTGAGGACAAGGAGCTATTCCAAGTATCTCACAGTAATCTCTAACCTCAACTTTTGCTCTCCTTTTTCTGAAGCAGGATCACAAGAACAAAATACATGAAGAACATATAAGTGAATAAAACCACTGTCATAGAGAGCAGCATAACAAATAGCCCACAGTGTGTAGGCCCGCTCCTCTTCACAGAAGGCAGCATAAGGAGTCCCTGCACAAAGCACACTCTTCTGCTTACAGAGAAGAAAAGCAGTTACCTGAATTCAAGCAGAAAAATGGTAAAAATTATTACATGATTCATCAAAAAAAAATCACAGAGAATCACCACACAGTCAGTGTGTCACCTTCTGGTCATAAGTAACAAAGAAAATTATCAACATTTCCTGTTTTGAAAGCTGAGGTCCAACACAGGCAAGAGGAAGACCAAACCCACCTAAGCAGATGATGAGTGCTTCCCGCACTCTGCTATATAAATCAGTCTGGTGGGCAAACGATTTACAGCCTTGCACATAAGAACATCAGTAAAGAGCCCTTAAGGTCCTCCCTTGACTCTCAAAACTGAAGATGTCAACAACTTGATGTTGCAAGCCTGGCTGCAGACTCTGTTGTATGTCTTCCCACCACCCCCTGCTCACCAAGACACTTGGAAAGAGACAGAGAGCACAGTCTGTCTTCTTGTGGTTACCAGAGCAGTAAATCAGGGGAAGGTCAGTAGAACAGACAGCAGCTGAGACAGACACTCCATCATCTAACAGACAAGCCTTACTGGATACACAGGATACAACTATACAAAACAAAGCAATATGCATTAACATTATTATCCGTTATCCATTAATGGATAATATCCGTCGTCCATTGTTTACAAGACCTCATTAATCCCAGCTATCAGATATCCCAGCAGCCTTGAGCAGCCAGAGATGGCAGAATGCAGAGATCCATGCAAATGCAGCTCCTTTCTATTTGGTGTTCATGAGTCCTTTCTTGTCATTCTTACATTTTTTCTTAGTTCTTTCTCCTACTTCAGCTCTTGTTTTTCCTGCCTCTTTTCTAAATCCTTACAAAGATACGCTCTCCAGCTTCTTCATCTCCTTCCATTCTGCTTACAGGCTTTGAAATCACGCAAGAGCAGCTTTTCTCTCTGGTTTACTTTGCTGGGCCAGTTCTGGATTACTTAAGCCAACTGGCACACATGGCAACTACAGGCTGCACTGGCTACATTAGGACTTCATGTGTAACAATTCTCTGTCTTGATTAACCTAGTGTTAGACTTCGGGATGCTACTGTCTCCCTAGATGTCATGCTAGAATGTCAATCTTCTTTCTGTAACCATGTCTGAAATTAACATGAAAGAAATGTCATGGAGCATGAAAAGTCAACACATAGCATGTATTTGTCTGACTAATGCAAAGCCCTTAAGCTAATTGCCTGAAAAACAAGTGAAACATAAACTCTGATTTGAACAATTCAACATTAACAACTCAAGCTCACAGCAGTTTGCCTGTGAATGTGTAACAAAATATAAGCAAAAAGGTTATTTTATTTTCATCAAGCTCAAGAAAAGGGAGTAATACGCAATATGTCAATTTTAGAACAGGAAAGCACAATTACTTGCCAAGATCTCATTTTGTTTTTAATAGAAGATTCCCATTCTCTCCAGATTTAGAAATTGTTCTGCTCTTTTTCTGAAAGTCAAGCTATGCTGTAGGAAAGTATAGGACCAACATTACTACTCCTATGTAAGCAGCTGTATGGGAGCATGCCAGGATGCTTTCTTGTACTGCCAGCAACCAGCAAGCGTATTCAGCTCTCAGCAAGCATCCTTTGTCAGAGATCTGCAGGCTTCATCACTTGCCGAAAGAAAATTTCAGACTCAATTTTTCCAATTCCCTACCTCCTGTTCATTCACCTTCTCATCTCTCCTACATCTCAACTTCCATCCCCTTTCAGCTCTCAGCTCTCCTGCAGATTATTTTGCACCACCTGATCAATCTGTTCTGCTTCCAAGCTTCCTGAATATAACTGAACACGCCCCCAAGAAAGCTTATCAGAAAAAATTCAGTAAATTAGACTTTCTCTTTTTCCAATACTCACTCGTACATTTTTAATCCACACTTCTGTGACAAAGTTAGATTCATGAATAAAATTTTATGTTTCTTTCACTTGAAAAATAGTGCTGAAAAAATGGTTTAGCAGCACTACATCTGCTTCTGTGTGTATTTTTCAGCCAACATTTCTACTGACCATCTTGAGGATTTTAAAGTATTTCAAGATATTTCAGAATTACAGTATCACTCATCTAAAAAGAGATGATGCAGAAAGATCCCATGCCAACTTCTCGCTATCCTCTAAACCTAGGTTTCCAGGAGTATTATCAGACTTTCACATAGGGATTCAAACACCTGTTCTACTTTAAATCCTGTGCTAATTTCTGTAATTGTGGCAGATGCTAAGGAATTACCAAACCAAGATGAAATAAAGCATAGGGATAAAGAACAAAAACAAATTCACACATCAGTATGAAACGAAATTTTTACATACATTTAGACATGTGAATTTTGAACTTGCAGTCTTTCCTATATGAGTACTGGTTTCAAATCTATTATTTTTAATATACTAGTACATTTCATAGCTTCTCACTCACTTAACTACACATTTGTTATGCACGTAGTAACTAAAACTTTGGCAAATACACAGAACCAAAGTGGCAGAGCTGCACTTGGCAGCAAGGATCTCCTGCAGCTTTGTATGACACCACTTCGACCTAAAGCTGTGGCCAACTCTCTCAGTCACCTGCCAAAGCTTAAGGTCCTATGGATCTCTAATACAGTTCAAGACACTTTTGAAGCCTGCAGGCACAGCATTCCTGTATCTCCATCAGATCCTGTCCTGGTTCCAGCCACGACAGGATTATTTTTTTACAATAACCAGGAGTGGGCATGGCTAGGACACAGACGTGATTCTATATCACCTTATGTCACTGCCAGGGGTGAGGGAAGGGACTCTCTTATGGGGAGAAAAGGTTCCTTCCAGTCAAGAAAATGTGGCAGGGGTAGCCATCCAGTGTTGTCTACTGTTAGGGGGTTTCTATGTGAATTGTTTCTTTTCTTGTACTCTCTGTCATTAGTATTGATGCTGTTACTGTTTGTTTTCTTCTCTCATTGCTGTTTCCAGTAAATTGTTCTTATTTCAACCCATGATCTTTGCCTTTTGTGCCTCCAGTTTTCCTCTCCATTGCGCCACAAGAGGGAAGGGGCGGAGAAAAGTGGGGGAGCGAGAGAGAGGTGCGTGGTTTGGAAAGTCTTAGTGGGTACACTGAATTGGGGCTTCTATTCCTAAACCATGACAGATCCTTAAAGGCTTGCCAAGATTATACACCCAACAGTTCTATCAATTTATTTATTTATCCAAACTGAAATTGTGTGGTTCTTGGGCAATTTGTCTTTTACTGAAAAACAAAAGGGGTGTGAGTGCAAAAAGCAAATTAATTAATTAATTCAACTGAAAATCAGTTTTCAATCAAGTTATCAATACTTTGTAAAATTAGCAAATAATGACTTTACTAATTCCTGTTGAGATTAAACTGACCACTAAACAAACATCAAAGAATAATCCTGTTCACCTCCGTACTTGTTTCTAGACACTATTTCCTGTTGCTGCCCTTGGGCAGGCATTGCTGTTTGCACTCCTCACAGTCACGAAAACTAGGCTAACAAAAGAGAAATTAGCTTTCCACCAGAGTGATACCTTCAAGCAAGACATCACATAGCCACAGGCATATGAGTGGCACATGGGAAGTGGTGGGAAGAAGTGGCAGCAGACAGCAGGAGAAGGAAAGCCAGCCTGCTCCTTTCAACAGCAACCCGTACTTCTGCCAGACTAAAATAGCAGTGCAATGACAGTCTAAACCATTTTGAACAAAGGAGGGAGGCTTCTTTCAGGAACATTTCTTTCCTTTAAAATTTCCATAGTAGAACATTCGTTTGCTAAAGGAAAAGTATTCAGTTATGACAAAGTATGGAAAAAACAACACATGTTAAAAAATCCCATTGTTATGTCAGGCTAGGAGATCTGAGTGAGCTTAATGGGCTGAAAATTTTGGAGACTTACCATAAGACAATCCAGGACAATTAAAAAACTATTTGGCATACAGCTTTCCTAAAGGACTGTTTCTGATTTACCAGGAAATTGTATTTTCTGAGACTATATTTCCCCCACACAGAAAAAACATGGGCATACTCTTCATAAAAAATACAGTTGCTGAATGCTTGATTTGGTTTTTAACTGGAAATGTTGGGAGAGAATTGTTTGAGCTTTTATTACATTTCTTCTTCACTCTATATTGTCTAAACTGAATTTTCACTGATCTTGTACGTTGATTCAATTTTCCCTTTGCCTCCTAAATAAAAAAATGTTCCAATTGGCTACTTTCTTATAACTCAAAGACTCTGACATTCCTTATTGTCCTAGTTTTACTTGTGGGTGTCAGGAAGGGGGCAGAGCCTACCACTGTGTAGGTGTGACTAGGTTGCTATTCTATATCCCAAAATCATTGCTGGGGGCCATGGGTTTGGGGGGAAGAAAAAGATGAACGTACACCACAAGTGCACCATTTTGTTCCATTCCTTCCTCAGAGAAACTGCCAGCAACCAGCACTGTGGACTCTGCCCCTCCCTCCATGCTGTCCATCCCTTCCCATCCCTCAGGAGAAACACAGCTCCAAGTGGTGACCACCGCCAAGCTTAGCCAAATACTGCTGAATGCAGGTGAGCCAACAGAGCAGTGCAGTTCAGAAGCAGTCGGTCTGGGCAGGGCACTGTGTGTGGTTCAGAAACGGTGTGGTCCAGCAGCATGGTCCAGTTTGGGGGATTTTTTCATAATTGTTTTTTGTTCTCTCGAGCTCAGAGGAGGAGAATGCCAGGCTGCAGTAAAGGCTGCCATTTTACCCTTTGTCTCAGGAGACCACATGGTGCCGGTGACAGTGCCATGCACCATCTTGTCTCTGTCTCAGGAGGCCATGTGGGACTGAGCCAAGGTGATGAGCACGACTGTATGTGTAAATCACCCTCTTTTGTGTGCTTGTGTTAATTGTTGCTGTTAACTGTTCATATTTTCATTCCATTGCTGTTTGTTTTCAGTATATTGTTATCTCAACCCAGGGGGTTGCATTTGTCCCTTTCGCACCAGAGAAGGGCAGGGAGAAGGGAAGCGGCTTATTTGAACTTTAATTCCCAGATGGTTTTAAACCACCACACTCACTCATTTTTACAGTCCTGTCCTTTACTTTCCTGAATGTATCAATATTAATTGCTAAGATGAAAAAGAAAAACAAACAAAACCAACAACAAAAACAAAACCCCAACAACAACAACAAAAAATCATTCTTGCAGTTATGGTCCTCCAGCTCAGGGCTCTGATGGTCCCAGAGCCCATCTTCAGTGTAGAAGTCTAAGGCAAAGAAATCATTAAACATCTCTGCCTAGTTTATGTCCCTGTTTAGGAAGTGACTGTCCTCATCGAGTAACTGACCAATGCTATTCCTGGTCTGCCTTCTGCTATTAATATTTTTTAAGGCCCTTTTTATTGTCCCCTACAGTACCAGCCAGCTTCAATTCAGCGAACAGCACCTCTGTAGTCCTCCCATGTCACCTGATCTTGCTTCCAATGGCCATACACTTCCTTTTTTTGCCTTAGCACCAGAAGAATATCCCTGCTCAGTAACAGGCACGGTCAGAACTAGAGCAGGAAGATTATGTATTACCTGAGTACCCCTCAGACAGTCCCTAGCCTCTTCATTATACACAAGAATAAATTAATTCTTTCTTTTACACACATTTCATTTATATGACTAATTAAAGAAAAAGGTAAATACTGGCAGTCTGCAGAGTATTATGTCAATACTAAGCCTTTAAAAGCCAGAAAAAAATCAATTAACTATACCCAAACTGTCAAATTCCCTTAAACTGACTGACTCCAGCTCTTTTCCCTGCCACCACCTCTTCAGAAATGCATCCACCTCTCAGCTCCACTATTTTTGGCATCATTCCAGTATCCTGAGCTTGACTGAAAGTGAGCAGTCCCCTTGCCTGATTTCCTCTGGCTCATTTTTAGAGACATGGTGATATTGATGTTTCCATTCCAAGACTGCAGAGGTGAATATTTAAATATATAAATATCTGAATATCTATTTAACTGTTCAATGGACTGGAACAAGTATGTACACATACAATCTTTTGTTAAGCCACATATTCACTTTGAGTTCTTTGTGTATGGACAAAAGCCAAACGAAGACTTCCCTACCCAAAACCCCACTAAAAAAACAACTGCATTGACCAGCAGAGGGAGACATATGAGAACAGCCAAAATCAGGACTGTTGGTGTTGATCCTAAATGAGACATATTGTATTAGACATAATTTTTTCACATCCCGTTTCAAAAAAGGCTGGCTGTACATGCCTGTTAAAAAATAATCCGTATTCAGTTGTAATGCAAAACGGTTTCCCGATTCCTTAAATTCCTGAAGGTTTCTACTTGCTTTTATTTGTTAGCCTTATTCTTGCAATTACAGATAAAAACTCAAATCCCTTCCCTAGAGTCTTTCAGACACTCTGACCTGTCTTTTCTAAGGAAACCAGTCAGAGAGTGCACGGGAATGCGGCAGAGAGGTAGAGCAGTGACTTTCCCTTTGTTGGAGTGGCCTTCCAGAGCCACACCCAGGTCTGCCAACATTTGAAAATTATAAATAAGGTGGGAAAATGAGGGGATACTTTCAATTGTAAGAAAAAATGTTTAAATGCAAGTATTTTCTTTTGGTATGAGGCCTGAAGGCAATGGATAAGGCAGAGAAGGGGAAGCATTACTTTCTACAAAGGGGGCTAGTCGCTTTTAGCAGAGACAGTTGTTTGCCTCCATCCTCCTGTGAGATAAGAGTAAGACTTTTTTTTCCTTTTTTCTCTTGAATCATCTGTTTTACAGCTAGGCAGGAACCATGTGTTTTGAAAAGCAGCATTCTTCTATTGCTGGAGCAGGAAGTCCTTCAAATATGCAGCACAACTGCAAACCACCACAGTGTCGTGAATTCCATTAATTCCACTTTTTTCAGGCTTAACTTGGTTGTGCATGTGTGTGTGTGTGCATGCACATGCATGTACATGTGCAAGTTTGCACACACATACATTTCTCCTCAGGTCGTTGCTATGAGTGGTGGTGTTTCCTTCAGCAGGCAGTGAGAATAGAGTGTGAACAGCCTTCTGGAAAACACTGGAGCTTGTGAAGGGAATTCTCATGCTGTGGCCAGAAAACTGGAAAAGTAGAGGTTAACATGCTTGATGATTGGGCTGTCGCTCAGCAGTAGTCCTGACAAACTGGAAAAATAAGTCGACAGAAACTTCATAAAGTTCACAAAAAAAAATATATGCAGTCTTCTACCTGGCACAGTAACAGCTTGAACTGGTACCCTAAGGAGAGACCACAAAGGAAGCCCTGGGTTTTTACACACTCACCCTATGCAGGATAGTCTGGCATCGTCCAGATGAGATCTTGGCTCCTGCTGTGTCTCTGAGTGTTTGGTCACCTGGCTGGGCCAAAGGTTCCCCCGTGCCCTTTGTTGTGCAAACGGTTGGCACCAGTTCACAGCCTCTTGCGTGGTGCTCCAGCCATTTCCTGCCACCCAGAGCTCAATCAGCAGCTGCACTGCAGCTCCACACTAAGCTACTGAATGTACACTGTCCACCATCCTGCTGTGGATGGGAAGCATGAGAGCAGCTGGGACAGAGCATGACAGTAAAAACTTTACTTCCTACTTTACTTGAGGAATTTCTACATTTTGCAAACATTTCTCACAACGTACCAACAAGATGACTCTTGCCTGTTTTTTATGCCATCCTTAAAATCAATACACATGTATTTGCATCCAGACATGGTTGTGAAAGGCCTGTGGGAGAAATCTTCACATCTAGTCCTTAAACCCCTAAGGATGATCAATGTTCAGCTTCCAGAGATTCAGGTGCAGGTACGCATGGTTGCCTCTCCTCGTTAAGGAGGAATTGTTCACTAACAGCTCGACAGTGAAACAAATTAACCTTGCTTGCCATGGCTTGCTGCCACAAACAGAGTTGTTTACTCCTTTGCTACACCCCACTTGTGTAGCAGACCTCTACAGCTTTTTGCAGCATTTTGCTTGATTCTGGTGAGCCAGCTAAACTCACGGATCTGGCAGAACATTTCTCTTGCAGGACGGAAGTAGCATCTAGAATATCAGTGAACTAAATCGGCTTAGGAGGTGTCTGACAAATACCAAAGCTAGCACAGGTGAAAGTGGGGAATATCTTCAGCAGCAGCTGCCTGCTAGACCTACTCAACTGAAGATCAAACCAAAGCCAGGAAGTGAGTGGCATACATATATACCTACTCCTGCCCCTGAGGTGTGTAGGGTTGCTGCCTCAATGCCTTCATAAGCATGGAGCTCTAAAAACAGTTTGCACTGAAACTGACCAAAGCGCAGAAGAGTTGCCTAAAACTCAGGCACATGTACCACTCCAGTGTGGCATAAAATGCCTGACAAAAACACAGAGCCACAGAGAAGTTGTGCCGGCCACTGCCTCCAAACAGCTGAGAGACATCCCACGGCATCTCCAGGGTGAGGCATGCTGTCTCCCTTGTGCTCCAGATGCTGCTGGAGGAAATGCAAGTCAAACCTCCAGACAAGATTCTCTCCAACATGGAGTAGGCTGGTTTCCTTTAATCTGTAAAAATGGAGGCGGGGGGGAGGGGAGGAAAGGAAGAAGCAGTGTTTTCCGTGGTGGTAGGCTGACATAGCATGTGCTTATTTTCCTGGTATCTGTGTGGAACAGAAGAGAAAGGGTAACACCCAGGTTTGTCTCCTGTACTAACAGTGACTGGGCAGCGACTGGGGAAATGGGCAGGCACGGGGAGGCCTTTCTTAGGCGGCTGGCAATGGAGCCACACTGCTTGTGGGGCTGTGACAAAGGGGAACAGAGCAGCTAGGGACCTCTGCCAGGGAAGCAAAAAGCCGCATCCGAGCGTGGAACAGGTAGGAATGAAAACTGCACACAACTGCAGGGGAACAAGGGACGGGGAACGCCCCAGGTGCAGCCATGTCCCTGCAGAAAGGCAGCTTTCACCAAAAACAGCAAGGCTTGTTCTGCTTATTTCTTCCCTAAGTAGAAAAACCCCAAATGTTCAAAACAGTACTTCCCTTACTGTAGAGGAAAGGGAAATGCGGTTAGGAAGCCAAGACAGAGAGACAACATACATGCATTCAGGAACAGCAGCAGCCCCACAGGCACAGAGCAGTGGAGGGGGGCCGTGCCGGGCTGTGGGGAAGCCGCAGGGGAGCACAAGTTTGCGGTGCCTCTGAGAGGGAGGCCAGGGCGAGGGGGGGAGAGGAGGAGGAGGAAGCGGGAGAATGCTGGGGAAGAGGTAAGCAGATCCGGCTTGGGCCGGTTTGAGCCGGTTTGGGCCGGTTGGGGCGCTGCAAGGACACAACAGCTGCTGAGGCCGCCCCTGCAGCCGGGCGGGCGCTACTCTCCGGGACGGATCGCCAGA
>VZTG01008752.1:709742-747878 GCA_013397845.1 Melanocharis versteri | reverse complement strand
GGACCTGAATCCACAGATTTTGGTGGGAAAAGGGAAGTGTTGTCCTCTTGTTCATTTGTGTCCTCCTGACCCACAGAGCTGTTCAGGAACAAGAAGTTCTGGCTGTTTTTAGAAGCAGGTGAAAATAATTTTCCACTAAACCATGCTTTTCTCATTTAAAATAATTACATATATTTTGTCTCTGTCTAAGACAATATGCAGGCTAGATATTAAAAAGCATTTTTGCATGTTGGCACTGAATGGGTTTTGTAAAGCACCTTGTTGGCTATTTGTCTTTCATTTCAATGAGTGTCAGATGATTTAGAAAATTCTGCTAAATGTCTCTCTTACCTTTCTATAAATATCTTAAAAATCTCTGATCTGCACGACCCAGATAAAAGCAGACAACACAGCTGCAATTTGGATGCTTTGTGGATGGTAAATGATCCACATGGATTGTCTGGCTCCTCTCCACACCTGAGTGTCTCCTTCCATCGTGGCCCTGAGAAGGACGCGACTTTCTAAAGTTAATTCAAGTTATAGGCAGGAGTAAGGAAGTGGAACTGCTCAAAGGGAGAGGACAGACTTGTCTGACAATCAAGAGGAGCCTCCTAACACTGTAAAGGTATCTTTGGGAAATGTTCCCGTGGGTAACAAATCCTGACATTTTCTGAGTCACTTAAACCACAACTGGAAATAAGCAGGGCCAATCTAAGTTTCCTGGAAGAGAAAACATGGGGAGTAGCTATTTTTTCCCAATCTGCCCTGTTCTTGTCTCAGACACACTGTTAAAATTCAGGCCAGATGTTTATTTGCATATGGATTTGCCAAGGTGTCAAACAGTTTCTAACACATCATTTGAGGATGCTCAGATAATCTAGAGGCTGTCACTGCGATGGGATCACATCCTGCTGCAGAGGAAAAGACTTTGCATGCTTCTTCCACATCCAATTCTGTTCTACTTTTTGAGACTTTCTTAGAAAACAAAAGTTTGGGAGTTCTTGGACCTTGGGGAATTTTGGAATTTGGGAACTCAGATTACAAAATCCTCCCTGAATTCTTTAAGCCTAAGGGACTCTTCCCTTTGCTATTGGATATTTTTGGGAAGAGTGATAGAAAATATCCTTTGCTCTATCAAAAGATAGAGACTAAAAGGGAAGTTGCATTGAGAAGACTTTTTTGAGAGGTGTCTCCAGTGAAGACACTTTTTTTAATGTCACTCGAAAAAAAAATCCATTTCTCTCAAACTGTTGCTCCTTTTTACCAAACTATTACACTTGGGCACTGCCAACTAAATCAGAAGGTTGGTGTCAGGCATTATTAACATTTAAATGCTCTTGAATATTTCAGGGAGTGTTGGATTGATACTGTGGTGTTTTTTTCTCGTTTGATGTCATAGCTTGTAAAATCGGTGAGAGCATCCTGAAAGAAGGTGAATGACTTGCTTTATTTTTAATTCCTATCTTCTCTTGTTGTCAGAAGCCATAATGCTGAAAGCTAAATGCCTCAGTACAAAAGTGGAGATATTTTGCTTCTACAAGCCCTTTTTATTCTTCTACACTGCCAGCTCATGAGTTGGTCTTTGATAATTGCTCCCTTCAGCACAAGTTTTTACAGATCCTCTTGAGGTTAAAACTTTTCAAAGAATATTACTAAACTTTCACTGAACGTGCACCAAAATGTACATCAATATAAAATGTTTCTACCATTCTAGCTGTTTTGGAGAGAAAAACTGAAAAAGAAAATGAGGAAAACAGAATGAGGGGAAAAAATAAATTAAAAAAAAAAGATTGTTCATAACTCCTGACAAATCTCTCGGAGATCTCCTGACTTTCTGTCCTTGGACATTCTTATATCCAAGTTACGAGTACTAATTGTAACTTGTACATACTGGCATGGGAACAGTGGAGCAAAATAGAAGTAAACCAGAGATTTAAAGAGGCTCAGTGGAAAAATATGCCATAGGTATGGCTCAGGATGTCAGAAGTGTTCTAGAAATCTTTATGAGATGGATAATAGGAAAATAGGACTGATTCAACAGGTTCTCCACAAGCCAGTCACAACCCCAGCTACTGGACACCTGGCCCTCCCCACCAGATTATCCCCAGAGGGATCTGTTTGCATTATTAAACCTCAGTAGATTCTCTGCTGAGGTACAGTGGCTGCAGAAGAGAGTGGGTAACACTGCTGCTTTGAGACCAGAGTAATTCAGGCAGGTTTGCACCATTCTCCTGGAGTAGAAGGAAACGGGTCCAAGAGATTGTAGAACATTAGGAACACGTCTCAGCAAATTACTTCCTACTTGGAATTCTCTATACAGCCCTACAAAGTATAGATTTTCACGGGCTTGAAGGGTGGGTACAAATGCCATCAGAGGAACATCTTACTGTTTCAGAGAGAGGAAAATCAGTTCTGCATGCGACTTCTTGGATGAGTCTGCATCAGCTTGTGGTAGACTGGGAGAGTGCAGCAGGGCTTTTATTCTAATCCTGTAATAAAGTATCTACAATAAACTTTTATGTAATTATCAGTGCTCTGTTTCCATCAGAAATGCTCAACATATCTGACTTCAAAAGATAAGATTCTTTACCAGGTAGACTAGGTCAGTTATGTCTTGCCAGTAAATACTGCATCTAATATCATATCTATTTTTACTGAAGTTAAAATTATTATTTTAATGCATTTTTAGTTGCTAATTTTCACCTGAATGTGTCACATTAAAGTAAAACATTTAGCATCCAAACAAAGATATGAAGAAACTCAATTTCACCTGCGAAAATCAGAACAACTGAACAGGGCCAGGCGCTTGCTGATTGCCTCACAGGCAATGTCACAGCAAAGGGCCACACCCTGTCCTTGGTGCCACCAGTGCAACTTGTGACAAGAGCACTGTCTGTGAGCATTTCCATTGTGTTCTGGTTATAAAGTAGAACAGTGAATATGATAATCTGGGAAGAGCCATGTGCTTGAGTACAGGAAACCAGTTTGTGGAACAGAATGAATTGATAAGGAATGTGGACGGCAAAGGTAAATGTGATTTCTCTGTTGGCTTAAAAAAAGGAAAGGGAACATCCTTTCTCCTTCTGCTGCCTTCACCTGCATGGTTCTTCTCCTCCTCTTCACGGTTCAATAAGTTCACTGAGTGAGTGAAATTTTCAACCAGCTCAGTGGAGATGGCTTGTGACACTTAATTGGACATTACCAGCCCAGCAGAACTAGGGCGCATGTTCCAGGTCCACATACGTGCCTTCATTACACCGTGATGAAGGACCAGGTGAAGGGGCAGATACTCACTGGCCTCTTCTGCCCCACAGAAACCTAGATCCGTGTGCCAGAAGGGGCCAAAACATGCTGTGGCAGATCCCCATCTTGACATCAGGGTCGCGGAACACTGGGGTGGTCAAGGCCTTTACTCCTCAGATGCACAGAAAAGGAATGCCCGGGTTTGTAAAATGTGATACACAAACTCTGCAGCAGAGCTGGAGATAATTCTCTTAAATATCAGTCAATAACATCAGTCACAGGGTCTTGAGATGTCTTTAGCTATTACCACTGAACTGAACTCTGTCTGAAACAGGCAGGATTGATATGGCTGGGATGACTTCTATGCCAGTGAGCCAGCTTGGCTTGAGATCAAACTAGCCAACAGAATATCACTGTCGATAAGTCACGGTTTCCAGATGCCAATGTCTTTTAACATTCCTACCACAAGAGTGCTGCTGGGATGTGTTTTCTATTATCTAATTGGATGAGGCCTATCCTTATTTAACATTATTTCGAAGTTTAATATAGTTTGTCTTTGTTTTTAGGTCACAGGACCCACAAATCAATATCTATTGAGTTAGACAACCACAATGAGATAGTTAATTCTCATCCACCATGCTTTGAGCACTACCTGCATTGACTAGAGAAGGTAGAACTGCCTCCTTACACTTAAAAGCAAGGAAAAAACCCACTAATGACACTGCCAAGTTCTAACCCTAAGTTATTTAAGTTGGAATTTTTGCTGAATTAAACTATCAGTTCTTCCACATTGAGTAATGACATTGCCTAGCAAGCTCATAGGTATGCATCTGAAGTTTCTATCTGCACTGTATGTTTTATACTCTATGGCCAGTTTCAAACACATTAAAGGTAGGAATGCCACAATCCAACTCAAAGTGACACTCAGGTTCTTTCTCTGATGTATAAATCACATTTTTTTGCATTTCAGTAAGAAGCCTCTATATAAACCCTGGTGTCAACGGTGAAAGTAAATTTGCTGCAGGGTATTTGGCAAATGCACAACACCATTATCCCATCTTTGCAGCTTAATTTTACACATAGAGTTTAGCAGCTGGTGGCAAGTAGTTATCCTACCTGTAACAGTGTGAAAGGGTTTAGCTGTATAAAGCAGTAGCTACCAATGCCATTTTTTTTCACAAAGCTCAAAATACTTAGCATATTTCTTCAAACCCTGGTGTTTAGGTCTGTGTGATCACACACAGCTCTTCTCTACCTCTGATTGAGTGTAAACACATTAATGGCTTTATGATTAATGAGAAAAACCTGGAAATGTCATTATTCACAACTTAGAGCTCAGAAGATAAACAGTAATAATCCCAAAGCAATTGGCTGAAAATTAGTAGAGTTATATGTAAATAATTATAAGTTGGAAAAAAAACCCACAAACAAAAGCAAATTTCATACCGGCAGTTATGAATGGCCTGGAAAGGCAATTTTATGGCTCACTAAGATGGTGGGGGAATGTGTTTTTCTCAGGCCCACCATGGCAGGATCCTGAACCCAGGTGATAATTTCTTAGCATTGCTACGATACACATAAATTATAAACTTTTCTAAGAGCAGTGTTCGGAGCCTCAGCATTGTTTAGTAATATTGAACAGCAGATGACGCCTCAGGGAGATTTCAGTCTCTTGGGGATTAAATAGACTATTGCCCAAAGCCCTGTGAAATTATTCCTTTGAGGATACCTACCAGGCAGAGAGACTAGAAATAAATCATGTCCAAGCTTGTTGTAGCATCCTGTGACACCCCGGGCAGAGCAGTGCCAAGGTGTGGCTTTTATAGCAGTGAAGACACCCAAACCATGGCATGGTCATTCCTGACCTGGGACAGGTCCAGGACCTGCTTTTCCTCCTTTTGGAATCAGCTCCCATGACCGGCACTGATGGAGATATCTGATAAAAGAAGTGTGTGGGCTTTTGTTTCAGCTATTTTAAAGCTCCATTCCTTCATTAATTCTTCACAACCCTTTCGATCCAAAATGTCTATGTTCATTTTTGCATTAAGTAGTTCTGCTCTTTCAGAAAGTGGAGATGAGGAATTCTCTTCTGTTGAGACATCTCAATATTTTCAAGTACCTGCCTTTGCAATCTGATTATTTTTTACTGCCTTTTCTTTTTCCACAGTCTACAACCAGGCAAATGCCATGTGCAAAAATAAATAAAGGTTCCTTACACTTGCCACTTTTCCAGATTTGCTAAATATGTATTGGTGGGGTATTTCCCACTTTTCTTTAGGTTTATGAACAGAAAAGCAGTGACAATCATCATGTTCCTGTGACAGGAGACTCCATAATATTCCCGGGAAACAGCATTTGGGGTGGAATCAAACCAAAACTATTTCTAAATTTTTTTTCTCACAAGAGTGCTTAGTCAGGAAAGAATGTAATCCTGCTGCTATTTTTTTCCAGCATCCCCGTATGTCACTATCTTTCTGTCTTTCTCCATTATTATGGTAAATCCAAATGAATTTTGTGTGCCTTGTAGATGACTGTAGAACAGCTCTCTGGAAAAAAAAAATCTCTCCCTTGTATCAAACTCTCTGAAGAAGAAGATGCTACACTCACATCTATTCAATCACTTCCCTAGACAGAGAAGCAGCAAATAAAGTCTTGGTAACTCTCTAAATGAATGTCTTTAAGGCAGGAAGTTGTAAACAACCTGTTGGTATGGGTAGTTAGTTACAGTGATGGCATTAGCACCATGTGGCTATGGCCATGCATTGTCATTTTAGTTACTTTTTGTGCAGTAAACAAAAGGTGTGCAAAGACCTCTACCAGCCCTACCACTCATGAAATATTCTAAATACACTACTTCATGTGAACTGTCAATACCTGCAGAGAGACCTTTTCAAACAGAAATTTCTGAGCTGATCAAGGCTATTCTGTAAGTCTGCTCCCTTCTCTTGGATCTGGTACCTCACTTAAGACCCAGGTGTTGTGAGGTTTTTTTGTTTGATTATTTGCTGGGGGTTTTTTGTTTCTCTTCTTGTTTTTGTTATGCTGAGTTTTTTTAAGCTGCAGTTAAATATAATTTAAAAGGGTCAACGAAATCAAAGGTTTAATGTTTTGTGTATGTGTCTTTTCCTGAATGTATTTGCCTCCCTCTCACAAACTTTGGATAGTTTTTTAATTAAATCCGCAAAGTTTGAAGGTCTGTCTTGCATTTCTTCTACTTTCAGTAGAAAGTTGCTTTCTTTAATGCATCTGTTTCTTGTTTTGGTTCCAGAGAAGACTGTGTACTTTCCTTAAAATTGCTGAAGACCTTTACAGTACTTTTTATCACTCTGTATCTTCAAAATTTTGACAGGAATGGAGTCTTTGCTAATGGCTCTCTTTTATTATGCACTGTTCTATTTGGTGTCTAACATGACTTTACTCTTCAGGGAGACTTAAAAAGGGATGGCCCACTCATTGTCCTAGTTCATAAAGAGCAACTAAAGTGGAAGAAAAATTATCATTAAAGAATTTTCCTGGAGATCTTCCAGGGAAAGCTTCAAGACTGAGCAAATGAGAAAGGCAATCTCCATCAGTTACACCTGACTGTTCAGAGAATTAAGCTTGTTATAGAAATCATAACAAATGCATTTTCTGTCATTGGGAGGTTTTCTGGCAGGGCTAGAGCTAGAGGAAGAACTTTGGGCTGTGCCAAAATTAGTAAATTTAGTGATGTTACAGTTCATACCTGCTGCAGCTTATTTTGAGCTGCCGTTCATGTTTCCTTTCTGGTGCTGGCACTCTCCTCCACCCACAGAAACAGGGAGTGCTGTTTCCAGGGTCCACGCTGATCCCAGCCCACCCAGCAGCTCCGGTTATGTCACTGATTAACTAAATAATGCAAACCAAGACATCCCTAAAGGGGACAAAATCCATTTAGAGACAGTCTTGCCACACCATGGAGAAGAGAGGGGCAGGTGTGTTGTGCAAGGGGCTATAAAAAGAGGTAGGAAAGTAGATTTGTACCTGAACAGCACACAATGATTGCAACCTCTAGTGCTGCTGCAATACAGCTGAACCACGAAAGTATCTGAGCATAGCTAATTTTAACCTTCATGGTTATCATCTCTGGTTTGATAAACAACCATAGCCAAAGACAGAGCAGCTTTTTATCCCTGTGCCCTGTGTCTGGAAGAATCCTGCTGTATTTGCATCCAAGGACAGTTGCAAATACAGCTGCATTCTGGGATGAGCTGGCCGAGCTGTGGTGCACCACAGAGTCCTCCTGACCCAGGACTGGGGATGCTGGGACAGGTTCACACTGGGGCCTGAGATAACCAGAGTTTCCTCTGATGAGGCCCTGACTCTGTGGTGTTAGGGATGGGAGAGGAAACCAAAAAAAGGGAGGTTCTTCTTAGCAGAACTTCTGATCTTGCTACCACTTCTACATACAGATCGTCCAAACTCCAAATGGATGAAAGCAGAAACAAGAGCACCAGAGACGGAATTTTTTCCTCTGCTTTTTTGTTTTTCTTGGTGTTTTCCACCAGTCTCTGCAATACTGTTTGTCTTCTGTCTCCCTGCTATGTGGGTCACAGACAGACTTGTCTGCTCCTAAAAAGTCATCGTGTTCTTTTATCTGCCATCAGGACCAGGCAGGCTGCTGCAGATCTACCTGCCCCATACCTTGTTGTGGCTCATGACTGTGAATTCTTCCAGCTCATAAGATGTGCCAGAAATCCTATTTTCCTACAAAGCAGCATTGCTATAACAGGTATAAAATAACTAGAGGGTAGGCTGTGGAAGCTGCACGTGGATGGGCAGAAGGAGGCTGTATCTCATTTTCCTATCTCAGTAATTGCTCTTTTTCCCCTAAGGGCAGCTCTCCTAAGCCTGCCTCCCTCTCTGCCTAGAGCAGGGCTGGTCTCACCTCTCCTAGGCAGCACCAGCCCAGGTCTTGTCCTCTGCTTTCCTCCCACTGGGAACATTGTTTAGGGTTTTTTTCCTAATCGTCTACTAGAAGGGGAGAGAGAGTGTGGGAGCTGCATTTTTTAGGGGATGGACACAGGAAAGTGTGGGTATGGGTGCTTCCAAAGGGTGTGCAGATTACTGTAAGGACCAAGGCTACTAGAAATGCCTGCAGTTCTGCTTATTCGATTATTAAATCAGTGCTCTCCACTTTTAAAAATACTTTAATGTGCTTGGAGGAGAAAGATACTTAATTTGCACATTAGCTAGAACAAAAGCTTTTGTTCTGAGTTGATTAAATGCGTTGCAATTGCTCCCACATCTTTCTCCAGGCAAGCACCCAGAATTTATGTACTGAAACACAACAGCACTGGTGATGACTGTGCACAAGAGGATGGGGATAGAGAGGATTTTGCTGCCTGTGTGTCTGTTTCTTTTGCAAAAGCTGATTCCTGTCTTCAGTCTGGTTCCCTCCAAACAGTGGAGAACACTGGCTGAAGATTTGGTCATTGACATCCAGCTGGTCCAGATCAGAACCCAGAGGAGTTTGCTGAGAAAGAGAGGAAAGGACATTGCAGCCTTTCAAAAGTTGTTCATGCCTCCAGGGCTGATCAAAATGTCTGAGAAGTCGTTCTGGCATCTCACTAACAAACAGGCGTCCAGTCAATCACATTGCGTTTGGGGTCCTTTGCCCAAACAGGGAGAAAGAGCTGAGACAAAATGAGCAGTCAGCACAACCCATCCCTGTGTGCCAGCTCAGCCATTCCTTGGTGCAGCAGTGATCTGTCCTGTCTGCTGGAGGACAGAGCTGCAAATATTTACACTTGGCGTGGTCTGTTACAGCAGGCAGCTGAAACCCTCATCACCAGTAACTATTAGAAGCTAACACCTACCCAAAAGCATGGATTTGGCAGTGACATTCAAGGTGAGAGAGGAAGAACAATCTTGGCTGGTCCCTTCTGTGTCCAAAAATCTCCATGGCAATGTGGGTTTAAGAATATTTTCCCTGGCAACAACACACTTTGTAAAATTCCCCTCACTCCTCTTTTAACTCCAGCCATCTTTTGAGCGCAGCCTGTCAACAGCCTCTGGAGATGTTCAGAACCTCTTCTGTTGGATATCAAACTTCTTTTTATAGTGCTGTTGACTTCTTTCTTCCAGTTTGCACAGAGGCAGCAGACACATCTGAACCCGCAGGATATTTTTGGAAAATTAAAAAGAAAAATATTGTGTTTATTTTAAGAAAACAAAGAAGACAGCCCACTTTTTGAAGAGGGCCAAGGTGGCTGTTTAAAATATTGATGCTGTTACAAAAGGCCTGGCAATAGAATTGTAGTTCAGCTTTGTGTGTATTTGTCTTCCCCTTTGTTCTCTGATGAGACAAGCCTGGTTATTTATGCTGGGGGCAGCTTGCACGGTGCAGATGAAGGCAGTGAGAATGAGCAATGAACTCTCTGGACAGGAGAGGAGCTCTCAGTAGCTCTCCTCAGCCAGAGACTGCTGACTTTAATTCAGGATGGTGTGTGGGGATCACGACTGCTCGGGGTGGGAGGGAAGAGCTGGCTCCTGAGCCCTGCTGTGCTCAGCTGCTCGGGTTTCATAAATCAGCTGGATTTATTCTCACATAGCTTCAGACATCTCTAGTACCATCCTGGGCTTCCTTTGCAAGCGGTAAGAGGAATGGGCACCTACAGCAGTGTTACAGATGCTTGTTTCCAGAGGAGCTGCTCCCCCCAGACTCTACTCACTCTCCTGCCTGAATATCCACTAACTCTGATGGGATCCTTGTGGGATCAGTGTGGGTTAGAATATTTAAGTGCAGGGAGCTGCATTTAGCCATCTGAAAGCATCTTTAGTGGGAAAAAGGCTTTTTGCTTCTATCTCCTAGAAGCTTTCTACACTTTAAATGTATGTATTCCAACTTTTTATCTGGAACCATTCCCTGGTGGGAGGATGCATGTGTAGCAAATTTAAACCTACTGAAAATAAGCTTGTTTTTCTTATTTACCTTCCTCTGACTCTGTAGGAATAGTCCTTTCACTTGCCAGGCTCCATGGGTGACAGATTATAAACCACCAAGTTTTAGAAAGTGTTTTGTGAATAAAGCTAGGAGAATAACCTTAGTGACACTGCTGGTGGCTTGTGGTTTAAGAACCAGTGAGGCACCTCCAGAGAAGGAAATAGCAGATTGTGGAGGAATAAGGAATAAAATTCTGCTCTGCCCATACTGATAGAAATGTGGAAAGAACTTACCTGGCAGCTCTCATGGTGAGTTTTATCAAAGCAGCTGCTGCTGGCCTAATTCTCCTGCCCAGTAAGCCAGGTTTTGACCTTTGTGACAGCAGAGTTAAGGCAGCCTAAATGTGCACTACTGTTCCCCACTACCCAGATGAGTGTCTCTGGCACCAGAAGGGCTGCAGGAGTCCCAGTCCTCATGAACAGTTTTGCTGCCCTTAGATACAGTTCCACTCTGTATTTGGGAATTTGGTTGTCTCCAGGTGCAGCCCATAACGGTGGAGAAGAGACAGCACAGGTGGTTTTCCTTGTGTTTGGTACCTATAATATACAGGAATACTGCCTTGACTGAAAATTCCACTTTTTTTTTTGGGATACTCTGAAATGCCTCCATGGCCTGCTGGAGATGAGGAGCAGCTGTCCAGAAGCATTCTGTTGTTGCCCTGTTAAAACAATGACTCACATACAGGAAAGGTTTTGAAAAATCAAGCAGGAGGAGTGAGAGTGCATGTGACTGTGTGTGCATGATGCATAAAAGTCTGAGTGAGGATTAATATTATATTAGAAATTTAACAACCCTGAATCACTGCAGTTTTCATTTAATGTTTTACCAAATGCCTGAAACCTTAAAAGTCTAATATATGACAGATACACTTAATTACCTCACTGTAAGAAAAATAATGATCAGGACTGTTAAGCAGGAGAAATGAAACATGACTAAGCTGGCATTGGTTACAGTGCCTAGTTTTAGACTTTTCCAAGCCATTTGATGGCAAGGCAAGTCTGTAAGCAGCGGGTGGTTACTAATGCCTTTTCATGGTCAAAGTGACACTTTCTGTGCCTCTCTTAATGCTGGGCTTGGGGTGGGCTGGGCCCTTCCCAGGATGCTCTGACAGAAGAAAGGGAGGACTGGGATGAATAGAGGGGGGTAGAGCATGAGAGTTCCAGTCCGTCTTCACCACTGACACCATTGGAACTGGGGGAATGATCTCCTCCAAACAAAGGCCCAGTGGGAGGTGAAGGAGAAATTAATAATTTTGTGAGTTTTAAACTAAACAGAGTGATTATTAATTTTAAAATATTGATTATGGCAAAATGCAATAGCCAGTGCTTCACGTGCATGGTTCAATATTCAAGTTTCACCAGCAAACATAACATGTTCTTTCAGTGAAGCAGACTTAGCTGGGTGCCTAATATGGAGTGCACCACCAGAAGGGAGAGATGATTTTTGTCATAAATTGAATTAATCTTTATCTGTTGAGAGTTCGTTTAATTTTTTAAAAAAACCCAAACAAATCAAACTTGATATTAATGGTAAATCCTGCCATAGTCTTCAAGAAATATACCTTGTGAATGTCCTTGGGCATCAACAGACAAGGTTTCCGACTGGAGCACTTTTTAATGTAGTAATTTTTTTTCCTTCCTCTTTTTCTTTCCTCAAATTTTTATTCATTACAAAGTCAAAAGCTGTTGAGCTGAAAAATGATCACGTTTAAATTTCTTTTATGTTAAACATGTCAGTGAGGCAGAAAAGTGCTTTTTGTATTTCTCCATTGCTTGAGGCATTTCTTAAAGCCTTTTCTCATGATCTACTTCTACCCAAATGCCTGGGAAAAGAAAAAATCCTTCTGAATTAATTGATTTATGAACATAGCTCTTGTTTTTTAACATACTTTTTAGATTTTTTTGTCTTTCTCTCCTGGATGAAAGATGTTTCGTCTATAAATATTATTGGTTCTAAAAATTCTTTCTCATATGTCTCATACAATCACAGAGATTAGAGAGAGAGAGAGAGAGACAGAGAGAGAGACTTTTTTAGTCATTTGATTAATCCCCTTACTATTACAGGACTGTCACCTAAAGTATATCCAGTACTTTGTTTCATCCAATTCAGAATAATTTGGTAGATGTGGGCTTTGAAAATTGCCAGAAAACAATTCCAGCATCTCATCAGTCCCATGTTGATCTGGATCAGTCAAGACAGCCCAGGTGGACCAGCAGTGTCACAGCCCAGCTGTTTTTGGGAACAATCTCAAAGATCCTCTGGTGCATCTGCCACAGGTGGCTGCTTCCCCAGCCCATCCATTCCTGCATGGCTCAGGTTGGGGCAGCTTCTGATGTGAGTCTGCAGCAATGCTCACACTGGTGCCTTCCACCCTTCCATCTCTTGGGGACAGGAGGGAGTGTTGTAAAAGTTTCCTCTCCTGATTCCTAAGGGCTGTCTGCATACCAGTTTCCTCCAACTATGGTGCTTAAAAATTTCAGATATGCCTTTCTGGTGGTGCTTTTAGGTATGTAACTCCTCTAATGAGAGTCTCTGGAGACCTGCACCTTCAAATCCCATGGAGCAGAGTGTGGCAGTGGCTTGCTTGTCGTAGGTGGAGGGTGCACACCAGGTCCTCTCTGTGTATCAGGGGTTTTGCCTCAGTTTCTTGCTTTTGCTCAGAATGTCCCAGATTAAAACTGCTCTTTGCTTTCTATCCTGACTGCAACTGAGTACTGGCAACCTCCTGCCCATGAGCTGGTTTGGAGGGCAGCTGAGATACAAGTTGGAGAATTTAATTGCTCTGTTGTGTGTGAGTGCCTTTGGCATATTCCTATTCATGTATTTTTTTAATCAGGAATGTGTTTAACATCCCGCAAGGGCCAGGTAAGCAATTTCAATTTGGTCATGACCAATTTTATTTATTTCTGAGCAGAAAACCTTCCATTACCAAGCAACATAATGCAAGCTAAGGTCATTATCTTGAAGTTTACATCACTGTTACAGTTTTCCAATAGCACAAAACTCAAAAGATAAGCATTGAATGTCCCGTATTCTTGAAGGGACTGGAACCAGGTCCATTTGCTAGGTCTGTCACTGGGCTGAGTTTCCCATTATGCGTGGGGCTGGGGTGCAGGTCCTCTGCAGAACTGCCATGGTTGTGTTTGAGCTGAGAAGAGGGTCCTGGTGCTACAAAGTGTGGCCCCATGCAGTAATCAGAGAGCTCACACCAACCCAGGCCACTTGTTCAAATGCCAACTAATTTTTAACGTTTGAAGTACTCACAGAATCATTTGGGTTGTTAAAGACCTCCAAGACCATCGAGTCCAACCTTGGACTAACCTGCACACTGCCAACTACACCACAACACTGAGTGTCACATCCAATCGTTTCTTGAACACTTCCAAGGAAGGTGAATCCACCACCTTTCTGGGTGGTCCATTCCAACTTTAGCAACCCTTTCTGTGAAGGAATTCTTCCTGATGTCCAAACTGAACCTCATCTGGTGCAGCTTGAGGCCATTTCCTTTTGTTCTGCTGCTGGTTGCCTGAGAGGAGAGACCGATCCCCACCTGCGACAGCCTCCTTTCAGGTGGCTGTACAGAGTGATAAGGGCCACTCGGAGCCTCCTTTTCTCCAGACTGAATTCCTCCAGCTCCCTCAGCTGCTCCTCGCAGGACTTGCACTCCAGACCCTGCAACACCTCTGTTGCCCTTCTCGGGACAGTCTCCAGCCCCTCAATGTCCTTCTTGTGGTGAGGGGCCCAGAGCTGGACACAGCACTCGAGGTGTGGCCTCACCAGTGCCGAGTACAGGGGACAATCGCTGCCCTGGTCCTGCTGGCCACACCATTGCTGATACAAGCCAGCATGCCATTGGCTTTCTTGGCCACCTGGGCACTCCTGGCTTGTGTTCAGGTCACTGTCAACCCAGATCCAAGATCAGTGGTTGAGAAAAAAGAGTAGGAACAAAGTCTTTCTCACAAGAGGTCCTTTGGGCAACTTTGTCTCGAGGGTAATGAATGGAGTGCTCAGATTTTTCTACTTCAGTGTTTGTTTTTTCCTTGCTTGTTTGTCAGTAGGAAACAAAAGTGCAGTTTCCACACATCTCAGGTGAATCCAGGGGATGCTTTTAAGCAGAAAAGTACTCACTGCTCTTTTTCAGCTGATGCCTTTCACATCCTTTAGTGCTTATTGCAGTAATCAATTAAGGAGACAATAGGGGACATATTTTTTAACTTAAACTCCTAAACACGTATCCAGGAACAAAATATGTGCCTAGATTTCCATGTGTCAGTGCCCAGGAGATCACATGGACACGAGGGACTTGGAAATAAAGGTAAAAGGTAGAGAAAAGGAGAAAGAAAAGGAAATGAAAAAGGAAATGGAAAAACAGAGGGAAAAGGAAAAGGAAAAGGAAAAGGAAAAGGAAAAGGAAAAGGAAAAGGAAAAGGAAAAGGAAAAGGAAACATTAACTTTATAGAGGTGATTAATTTCATGTAGTCCATATTGGAAAAATAATGGCCTGAGAACATCAATATTTACCTATATCCACTCAGGGAGGCTTTTTAAGCTAGACACACCTATAGCACTGAGCCGTGTGTATTGAGTATGTGCCATCCACTGTGGGAACAGCCAGGTCCCAGAAAAGTATCTCCTCAAAGGCAGATCCACCTAAAAGTGATACTCCTTCGTATCTGTTTTTCACCAAGGCATCACTGAATCCTGACCCACAGTCTCCATGACCGTGTAGCAACACAGTTTTCCAATTTTTATTAATGCCAGTTAACAGCTCCTCACTGCCCTTGCTGCTCACTCTTGGAATTTTGGGGATTTATCCACACTGCTTATTTAATTTTTTGGCCTAGGAGACAGTGGGTGAGTGGTAGGTCTCAGCACAAGTATTAAGTGGCTGACTGTGTTTTGTGCCAAGTGTTATTAAAGGGAAAACTGCCAGCCCTTGCTGGATAAAGATATGGTTTGCTCTCATTTTAAAGAACAGCCTGCAAGGTGCAACACCCACTCATCCTACTCTTGCAAATCATGCCTGCTTAAAGATAAGCAAATATCTGGAAACAAATTAATTGAAATCTACATTTCTTTCTGGCTTAATGCTTGCACTGCTCTGCCACCTGGAAGCTGCGGTCATAAATCCAGTCTCTCCATGTACTAAATGCTATGGCAGCAAAAGGAATTTTGGGGAGTTGTTAATGTTTTCCTGGGTCTGCAGAGTCCCACATCTCTGTTCACCCACCTTTTGGATAATTTTAGTGCTTTCCCAAGCAGTTGTTGCTATTTCTTTGGAGGATAGCCTTGGCTGCAATTCACTCTGGCTGTTTTATACATTAAATTAAAATATCATTATCAGTCTATCTAGATCTATCAGTGAGAGGATCCTTGGTATTGTCTTAAAAATACTGTGTTCTTTGGCCAGGCCTCTCTAAATGAGGATGGAACAGGAGGTCACCAAGTAGGAAACCAAAGGCAAAATCAGCAGTAAGCAAGATTAACTAAAAGAATGAACTGAATAACAAATAAGCAGCATAAAACTGGTCTCCTGTTAAAAGAGGATATTCAATATAGGTTTTTCTAGTAATCTTCATTATTTCCTATGATATTCCTAAGAGGCTGAGGAAGGAAGAAATATTGGAAAAGCAATGTTTTCAATCCTGCTTGAGGGACAACTTAAAATTCTACTCCTTCATGCAGCTGCTCATCAGTAGAGCACAGAACTCCAAAACCATGTCTGCAATTCAGCCTTTTCAACTTGATTCCAAGCAGGGCTCTGACAATATCTGGGTAATTGCAGACTACTTGGAGATATTCCCTTGTCCCCAGTTTAAGGTCTCTCTCAAAAACAGAAACAACAATAAAATTGCATAGATTGTTACTTCAGAAACAGTCAGAAATCACTGGTCTGCTTTCCATGATGTTCCCTTGAAGCACATTACCATTTTTGCAGGGAAGCACAGTGAAAGCCAACAGTTAAGTGTTGTGGCACACATCTGTACTGGTAAAGTTTTGAAGGGGGTATGGGACGTGGGTAGGAAAAAGAGAGAGAGAATAGTGCTTTCTGTAGCTCTTTGTTGCTGTTGTGAATAGCATCACAATATCTCTTAATGAAGCAGATGTTCAGATAAAGCATTTCAGGCTATAGGCACCAAAAAATAGAAGTTTCCACACAGCTTGACTTCCAGCTCTGTTATCCTTATTAACCAGTTGTCATGCTCTGCCTGGCAAACCATAAGCTCAAAGGCATCTGTTGGATGGAAAGCATGTGAGAAATATTTCCATTACAGTTTCTTAAGCACATCTCGCTGTGCACTCTTTCTAGATGGAACCTTTTCAGACTTGTGATCCCAATTGCTATTACTCATTTCACTCCCATGTGGGGCACCATGGCCCTAATGCACTGCTGTTGTAAAATGGGAGATAAGTTTACATAAAACAGATGAGTTTTGATTTAATTGCTTTTTACTCTAATTATGTGTTAGCGCTTGCTAACTGGAACAGTGTCAAACAATCTCCAAAGTCTCATGAGAAAATTGTTATGTTAACGTCCACATTTGGTAATACTCTAATACCTTTGCGACTCTTGCTCATTTTTGGATGCATAAATGAGAAAATTGTAAGAGAAAAGGGAAAAGATGTTTTCGACGAGTGGTCTGGTTTGTATGTTAAGTATGGGGTAAGAAAGTCACACGTCACTTTGGAGAAGCCTGGATCACTGGTGAGTATCATCATTCCCAGAGTGAAAGAGATTTGGACACTATTTTCAAGCACAAAGTAGCTGCTAAAAAGGCTTGGTGAGCCTAGAATTAGGTGCAGAGCAAAGACAATTAGACCGCTGTGTCAAAATCAGCATTTGCACTGGGAACATCTGCTCTGGGTTTGTGTCCAGACTCTCATGACCTCGTGCAAGCCAGAGGCTGGTGAGTGTCTATTAGGGAATGTCAACCAGAGGCATGGACAAAGGAACAAATCCACCCAACAGGATGTGATTATTTTTTAGCTGTCATGGTTGATGTTGAAGTGGCCTGCCTGGCTCATTGACAAGGAGGGATTTGGCAAGTGGAAGCATAAAGCTGACTAATGGAAAGGTGCACAAATCTCTGCAGAAACAGTAGCTGGCTCTGTGCAATCTGGAGGTAAAGCCAAAACCATCTTGTGCACCGAGGTATAAAATGAACAAAATAAAGAGAAAAATAGGACCATAAAGGGCAACAGCAGTGACTACAGTGTAGTCGTGCTGCTTATGGCCTCCCACAGCCCGTGTTAGACAGCACAGATGCTGTAATCACTCCTCTCATGCTTTTGACTGGGAGACAAGTATTTTCCTCATGCTGTGGAAGAGCTGTGTTATGTGGTGGTGAAAACCATCTGCCAGGACCTGTGCCACTGCCTCCATCCAGCACACAGAGGAAGAGTGCATGTCCTTGTGGTGAAGGTGATACAGAAGGACAGAAGCTCCCTGGCCATCGTAACTCAACCCAGATTATAAAGTAATGAGGTCTTAGGTTACAAAAGCGAAAAGGAAAAGGATCAGTGGAGTTTTCAGAGCAGTTTTACTCAGCTGGAAACTGAGTAAGCCTACAACAACAACAATGGGTGGGAGTTAAGTTAAAGTTCCTGAATGCAGCAGCATTTGTGCAGCCTGCATGAACACTTCTATGCTTAACCCACCCTGACCCAGACTCTGTAGCTGAGTGTGGGTTTGTGTCCACGATGTGAGTCCTGAGGTGTGGGAATGGCATCTGCCATACAGGACCTGGAGTGGGAAATGATGAGGGAAACAAAGCTCAGTTTATCAGTCTACAAGACAGAAAGGAACCTGAATGTACAAGGTGGTGTAGAGGGTAGAAATCGTGTGGGTTATGCCAAAGTTTGAAGAGCTGGTGGAAGGTTTTCAGGCTTGCTAACACATATGGATGCTTGGTGGTCCTATGAAGACAGACTGATGCTGTTGTTGTGTTATGGACAGGTTTCTTTCCTCAGCCTCAAGGATGGAGCTTTCTGGAATCCCCAAATTCAGGAAAGGGGTTTGTCTGGCCTGAAAGTAAAACTTTTCCCTATGGCTTCTGCATCTTCAGGCTTTTGCTTCTAAAGACCACAGGCTAATCCTGGGCTATGCTAAGATGCCTCAGGGAGATGGCTTTTCTATGGGAGTCTCTGTCAAGGACTGCAGCACCATATTCCCTTTCTTTATTTTAGTTAATGGCTTGAGATCGCTCCAGAAAAAAGAGGGTATGTGAGTAAAAAGGAATTTGTCAGACCTAAGCATGATTACAGAGGAATCAAAATAGCTTTACCCCTTCAGATTTATCATGAAGATCTGCCTCAATGAGACTCTCTGTTGGCAATGGAGATAAAAAGGTAGCTTAAGAGAGCAGGTCATCTGACCTGTTTCAGATGTCTCTGTCAGCACAATGGTTTTCCCCCACCTCTGCCCCTGTTCACTGGACCTCCACTGACTCTAAAGGCAGCCTGCAGTGACTGGCTCAGCTACAGCCACCTCCATTTAGTCAGCTCCATCCACAGGCTGATACACAGAATCTGGGTCAGAGATGTCAAGTGCAAAACCAGTAAAGCAATGAACAGACACATTCATCAAACTCTTCAATTGGATGAAAAGCTGGTGCAGTAGCAGCAATACACAGCTATGTCTTCTCTTTCATTAAAATGTGTTTAACTTGGACTGCTATTCACTTAAAGGTTCTCCTTCACATTTCACCTTTTCCCTTAGAATTAGCCTTGGAATTCACAGCGTTTTCTTTGAATATCACAGCCTCAACCTCCAGGGTTAGTTATTTTTTAGCAAAATTGCTCTTGCCTAAGCAATGCTGTATACTAACTAGAACCATGTCAAAACATTAATTCACTTTCCTAATTATTTGGTGAGGGGAGGGCATTTGGGATATTTAAATAACGTTGTAAATCTAATTAAGGAAATCTAAAAGACTCTGAGTTTTCCCAATTGACATTATTTCCTGCGTTTCTTTCACTGGTGCTGATGTTCCTCCCAGTCACCCCCGGATTCATCAAGAGATGTCAGGCTTTGCAGAACAAGCTGTTTACACAGGAAAATTAAAAGTACTCAGTGCCATGCAAGCCTCCTGATTGATAATATTCCCAAAGCCCAGTTTATGGGCTTCTTTCTCTTCTTAGGCCGGGTTCTCTGTGCGAAGCACTGTCTGAAGTCTGCAGTGATTTATCTGTGCACCTCTCTGCAGGTGTGGGGGGGATGGAAGGAAGTTGCCACAGTCCGAGTTGGAAGTGCAAGTGCACTGCTCTGGCACTATTAGCAGACTGCTGTATTTCTGTCAGTACAGGCTCTGTCTGGAAGGGCAAGTTTAGATCTCTCCCAGTAATTTATGAGACAAGTGAGGAGCCAGCAATGTGAAGGAAGCTGCCAGGGAAAATCCTTAATAGCATGAAATGCAGTGGGAACTGCATGCAGCCCTGGAACAATGTGACATGACTTCTGTTCTCCTTCTGTCAAAGCACTGCAGTTTCCTAAAGGCCATGAACAGCTTGAGGAGCCACATGAACCACACCAGTCCCAGGGTCAGCTAACTGTCCAGACCATAGTGTGCCACAATGGGACTTTTTTTTTCTCTTCAGTGACACTTCCAAGAAACTCAGTGAGGACTGACCCTCAAATTTACCAGACCATTGCTTCTCCTGCTTATCAGCTCAGGTTCATCCTGAGGGGTCATAAATCATAACGTTGCCCCGAATATTTGTATAGTGGATAGGACAGATGGAACTGTGACCCATGGTTGAGGTCATTAAACTCCTACAAAGCCAGCAGTAATAACAATAATAAAAAGGAGTTTGTAAGAAGTCTGTGCCTTCCTAGAGATTCTGGGAAAAACATCTGCTGTAAGCAGTTCTTTCATACAAGATGCAAAGAAGCATTGTGAAAAACACTCTTGTGATTTGTCACTGATTTCTGTGCCATCATTACCCTTTCTCTAACCCAAATATTTGCATCTTCAGTTGTTCCTATATTGTTAATCCTTTTATTGTCATGGTTGTTTTCATGGATACAATTTCTCCTCATAAGTGACTTTTCATTGGTGCAAGCATTGTTTCATTGCTGTATTGTGTAGTACAGCTGCTATTTTTCCTAGAATTGCATTCTTTGCCTGTAATTTCCTGCTTAGTACTTGGCACAAAAACCTGTTGTCTTTTCCTATAATTTTTGCTTTTTTCCCCTCCCTAGTTCAGTTTTGCTGTTGTCTGTGATTCAGCCTCCACAGACTTCTTTCATGGAGTGTCCATTTCCCTCTCTATAATTTGCATCTTTTGCAGTATTGTGTATTCCTTTCCCGTTTCAAAGGAAAGTTGCAACACTGTGCTGATCAGATTCTCTTTTCCTACATGCTCTTCTGCTTCAGGTTCAGCAATCCTTTCTTTTTGCTCTCATTTTCCACTATTATATTAATAGTGAACTTCTACCACCTCCCAGGGCAACCTGTTCCAATGTTTGAGCATCCTTTCAGTGATGAAATATTCCCTAGTATCCAATCTAGACCTGCCTTTCCTTTCCCACAGAAACCTGGTGACTGAGCACTGCCTCTCAAATACCCTCTTATTTCCCCCTCCACCCTTCTGTTTCTGTTTTTTTCCTTCCCCACCTTTCCCTTGTTTCTCTCTCATTGATCTACAATGTGTCTGCTTTGAAAACTCATGGAAATACTTAGTCAGCTTTGAAGCTTGTTGAGTTGAGGCTGTAAGTGAAACAGATTTTCTGGAGAGAGGTAAAAGAGATTTCTGGATAGATTGTCATCCCTGGTCAAAACTGTTAGGTAAACAAACCCTTCTTCCAGGCCAAGGTAGAATCTCTCACCTTCAAAGCTAAATTAATTTGATGGTGCAACTCCAACTGCCTTGCTGCTACGGCCTTAGTCATGAATGATGTACACTGGTATTTCACCCTCGGTGGCAGCGCAGCCTGTGCTGGTGCCTACAGCCTGCACTGAGGACTTGTCAGAATAAGGCCGACCTAGAGGCCAGCCTAAATGTACTGCCAGCCCAAATATACTGCCTAGTTCATCCTTTCACAGCCCTTGCCAACACAGCTCCTCCTGACTGCATGAACAGAAGTGGGAACCAAGGTGTCTCCAGGCCACAACAGCTTCATCGAGCAATGCTGAAGAGGTGTAAAAACCCACAATTCGAAGTCAACTTTAGTCAGCATTTCACCCGAGAAACACAGATAGTATCTTTATTGTCTGGGCTGAAATTTTGGATTCCCTCACTGGTTTCTAAGACAAATTTAAGACAGTCTACCATCACATTGTCTCTTGAATTCTGTTCCGGCAGTATCGAAGTCCAGCAAACCATGGTCAGCATAAAAATGGTATCCAAAAAACTGTGCTATATAAAAATGGGCAAGTCACACCCCAGTGAACACAAACCCAGCAGTCCAATCCAAAAAGTACTAAAAAAGAGGCAATAGGCTGTCAGGTTTTCACCACCATCACATCTGTTCTAAGGGGACCCATACCCACCCTAACAGTTTGAAGAAGCTGCTTGCAAATTAAGTATTTTCCACACAGACAGTTCTCTTATAGCTTCTCAGAAACTTGCTTCAAACACCTTAAGCTGCACCACAGATCACTAAACTCAACATTAAAAGCAAAATACCAAAGAACAGCATGTACCAAATGGAATAATATAATTCCGTGAAGAATATGTAGGAAAATTGTCAATATATCCCCAATCTTAAAAATATTTCTGAATCCTATACTTAGGGCTCCTCCCAAAACATAATATACTTCACCCGGTACACAACATCCTCGCAGAAATTTTATGGATGTAACAACCTCCATGAGACAGAAAAAAACATGCACAGTCAAAGCAGAATGGCAAAAATACCCAATTATTAGTAGACTAAAAAGTTTTTCCACATAGACACTCAATTTCCTCTCTCTCAGCCCCTGTCCTCCAGGGGAAGCTACAAAACACTTTCCAAAAGTGGCAGTCAAGAGACATTACTCATGATAAGAAAAAGTCACAGCACCAACAGAGACAAACATTCATGGCACATTATAATTCTCCCCTTCCAGCACCACTCCAAATTGCTTCCTAGTGAAACTGCCCATGTGCCATGAGCTATAAATTCTTACTCTCTCCTTTCTCTGTGTATCTCTTTCCAGTGGTAAGATACTCTCATGGAACCTTTGCAATACCCTTTCTTCTCTACTACAGGTATCAACCTGTTTCTCTTACCTTCCCCCCAAAACTGATTAAGAGAATATAATTAAATTCCATCTTTTGTTCTCAGCTTATACTCACCTTTGAAGTTTGGTCTACCCATTCCTGGTTCAGCAAAGAGCTTTTAAGCCTGATATCTGTCTGCTGTTTCAAAGCAAATCAGTTAATATAACAAAAGATGCTTTCTCCTCCACACAAACATTGCCTAGCTTAACAAATAACTTAGATCAATGCTTAGAAAAACAACACCACCAAATCTATTTTTTTTGCATAAATATTATTCAGACTTGATTTCCATGGCTCAACCTGAATTTTTTAAGTTTTCTATTCTGGATTTTTTTAAGACTGGGTGGGGATTCTAGTAGGGTAATACAGTCTTAATAGGAATTATATGAAGTGACTTAAACTTTCAATAGTGCAGATCGATGTGAATAAATTCACCTCTGCATCAACCAGGACAGTTTGCTGCATCAACACAGCTCTTCTTGTTCCTTTTGTAATCCATGTTTAACTGCCTCAGCACCTCCATGTGAAATTTCTGGCCTTTTGGGCCATATGTCTGTGCTGAGCTGTAAGATGTGTGCTCGTGCATCATCTGCTGCAAGCAGACTCTGATGCATGACTTGGTCCCCGAGGCTTTACTGCCCAGGCAGCTCCATGCAAGGCTTAATCCTGCCAGTCCTGTGGAGTGGTGTCTTGAACTTAAAACTGAAGTGGTGCTAAGCACAATGCACAGTGTGGGGAATGCAGGCAGGGCTGGGCTGAAGATCTTTCTGAAGCACGAGCACATGGATCAGAGCAGTGCTGGGCTCCCCATTGCAGCTGATCACAGAGGGAAAGCCCTCAGGTGATTTACATAGTCTGGTACTTCATGGTGAGCAGCATCTTTGAACTTGGGAAGGTTTTGCCCTTTCTCCCGTTGAGCACGGCACGTGATGTGAGTGCAGAAGCATTCCTGCTGCTGTTTGGGGAGGTGGTTTGATAGTAAAATAGCCAACAGACATGAACACTCCAATTCAGCTACCTCATTTATGCTGCCTTTGAAATTTAAACAGGCTGACTCCTCCTGAATTACTCTTCTCACTCCATATGAATCTATGATTGTATTTTATCCTTTTTTTTTTTAAGACTTGTTCTCTTTTAGTCAGTAAAACTCCATTAGACTATTCTGTATTCCTTGTGTCCCTCGTAATGACATATCAGCTCCTAATCTCTGTGTAAAGGAATGCAATAGGGAAAAGCTCAGGAACTGAAATTCCAGGGAAATATTTCTCTAGGTGAAGTGAAAAAGGTGGGATGGCAGCTTTTACTGAAACATTTACCATGAGTGACTTTTCAGTTCAGGATAAAATGTTGCCAGGCCGCTCTCTGGGTTGGGTGCAAGCAACCTGTATTGCAAACTGCCTAATAACACATTCAGTTCTGCTTTCTTCAATATTAAATTAATCCACCAAAGCCTTTATATGTATGACCCTGTGGCAGTCACCTGCATGCTCCCAAGCTGCCGAAAACACCCCGAGGGAAATTTAAATTCTCAAAAATTGATGGTGTTTTGATGTTGGTAATTTTTTTAATGTCATTTTGGCATATAACAGCAACAAATAAAGAAAAATCCTAAAATCTGTGAATGCATCTTTGTCAGATGTTTATGGTAGGACTTGTTCCTGTAAAAGCTACAAAGAGAATGTTATTGGGGATTATATATTTCTAAAAATAAATCAGATTCAGTAGCTCAGTAAAGGCAAGTACCTGGTTCCAGCTTGGTGGAGGCAATCAACTGCACAAAAACACTGGCTAGGGAGTGGTGGGGTGGGTTGTGGTGCTGCAGAAAAGACTTTGGATATTTGTGCTGGTGCTACGGTAAATGGGTCATTGGGGCCAAGGAATTGGCCATGGGATGCTTAGAAATGGACCCTTCCATTCCCTGCAGGAAAAATACAGATTCAGCTCAACCACAGCATTCAGTCCAGAGCACACCAGTAATAATGCAGACCACCTGTGGGAGTTTGGAGCCGTTAACTGGAGTTCTTCAATTAAAGATGAGGGGCAGTAACAGCCTTCAGAGACGCAAAAATTAATATAAACAGCAAGGAACAAGCTGCTCACCCTGTTCCTTTTGGGTAGGAGGGAAAGAACCAGCATTAGACAGCAGCAATGGAGAGTTTTGTTAGGCATTAGGAAAAACCTTTTAAGGTTGGTGAAGCTCCAGGAGGGCCCAGCATTTCCACCCTCGTGGGCTGTTACGAAGAAGCTGTGCAGGCACCTGTCAGCAGCGATACGTTAATGATTCTGAGCAGAGCTGACCTCGGAAGGTCTCATTCCTGTGAGTGGGAAGCCAGTGGTTGTAGTTCCCATACATAATTTAGGAAGCCTGCAGCTGCTGCCTATAGGCTTCCAAAAACAGTAATGCTCAAAAGTCCTTGGCAGAAGATGCTGTCTTTCTCAGTGGTACCCAGGGGTGTTTGTGGAGGTAATTTCTTTTTTTCTGCCTGAGCATCAGAGTCCTCCATTTACTTATCCCTGGCAAACCCTGTGTGATCATTAGTGAGGTAAAAGGCAGTAGGTACATTTTAAGAAGCTAGATCATTTGCTTAGCCTTGAACACTGGCTTGGCAAAGCTGAATTTTTTCTTCAGACATGATCAAACTTTGTTTGTTAACAAGACATTTTATTTTATCCTGGTCATCCTAGCCATCCTGGCTTTCCATCCCCCATTCCCCCAAAGTTCTGTATTTCAAAGTAAAATATTTAAAGAACAAAAAAAGAATTTTACCAAGTCATTTTTCCTATTGATCCTTTAGAAGCTAGCTGGAAGGAGACAAGTCCAAGTATTCCACTTCAGCTACTTTAAGGTGCAAGCAAACATCTGAAAATCCCATTCAGAGCCTTTTCCGCAAGACCAAGTTTAGGATTGTTATACAGTGCTCATTTCTCATTGATTTTCCTACACAGAAAGTAACTAGGGAAGCAGGGTGCTCAGGCCAGGTCCTGCATCACTCTTCCTATGAATAAATGATTAGATTTAGATTTGATTAGAAAAATGCTTTACTCTCCTTTACTACTGATTTGAGCATTCTCATAACATCTTAATCCATCTTTAACTTGTCACCACCAGTCTGATGAGCTTGACCATACTTTGCAAAAAAGAACACTACAGGACAAGGAATGTGTCAGTTTTCTGCCTGGTGGAGGGCTATGAAATAAACTGCTAAAAGACACCTCTAACAAAACCTATTTCTAGAGCCAGCAGTGCTACCCGAAGAGCAGGGTGCCCTTGAAAAATTATATATTCCTTCCTTAGCCCAATATGTGCAACATTTGCAAGCTCATTGAGTAGCTGCTAAATAATGTATTCAGTTCCTAATTATTCTTGCAGATGAGAAGATCTATAGCACAGCCATCACGTAGCCCAGCTCTGCTTTTCTTATGAGCATTGATGTTTGCTTAGCAGGTTTGCCAACTGTGGGTGCTACATTTTCCTTGTTTTGCTTGCAATGAGCGTGAACCTGGAAGATCTCATGATCCTTTTGCAAACCATGAGTTTCTCTGCATCCTCACTCATTTCTCAAGCAAGCAGGAGGACTGAGCACCTCACAGGGTCAGACTTGAGCGCAAGCAGAATAATTTAGCATGAAAAATGCTGTTGTATTCAGCAAAATATTTCCCTCTAGGATCAGTGAATGCAAGAGGAAAGCAAAGGAAGTTAATGTTTGCCAGAAGGGAAATAAGATCTCTCCCCCGGTATGGGGCTCAACTGAGCAATCAATCTTGAACACGCAGCCCAGCATGCCCAGAGACAAACACCCTACTCCTTCTCCCCTGCAGAAATTTATTCGTTTGAGACACTTTCCACAGCTTGCTCTCTGTACTCTATTTTCATAGCTTACAAGTGCTCCTGGAGGGCAGGAAACCCAAAAGTGTGATTTGAGTAATTGCTGCATTACTCCTTCAGAACAGCAAGGGAGAAGCCACAGACATCCCATCCTCCAGCCAGGGTGGTTGATGTACAATGCTATGTTTTTTCAGCTGAAGAGGGATGCAGTACACATTTGGTGGGGGTGCCACCTCTAGCTCTCAGCCTGGTACCCCTCAGTTTGGGGCCTTCCCCAGGGGCACTACCAAGTGTAGTGAAGGATTCTGAGCTACAGGCAAGGAGAGCCTGAACCAGCACTGCTGTTTGAGACTCATTCTCCCTCGTCCCCCTGGATCTACTGTAGACCAGTCAGGAAATATCTTAATCTTCCAGTACAGCACAGAAGAGATGGGAATTATTGATAACTGTATTCACTGCTTTGTTTTCGCTTGTGAAAAGGGAACAGGAGACTGAGGAGAGGCCTCATTGCAGTTACAACTTTCTCATGAGGTGTAGAGGAGGGGCAGACACTGACCTCTGATCTTCAATGGCCAGTGACAGGATCTGAGGGAATGGCCTGAAGTTGTGTCAGGGGAGGTTTAGGTTGGATGTTAGAAGAAGGTTTTTCACCCAGAGGGTGGTTGGGCACTGGAACAGGCTCCCCAGGGCAGTGGGCACAGCACCAAACCTGACAGAGCTCTAGAAGCGTTCGGACAATGCTCTCTGGCACATGGTGGGATTCTTGGGGTTTTCCTGTGCACGGCCAGGAGTTGGACTTGATGATCCTTGTGGGTCCCTTCCAACCCAGGATATTCTGTGATTCTGCTGGTCATCTCTGTCTCTGCCCGGCTGGGATAGCAGCCGATGAGACTTGCATTAACCTCACTGACTCCCTTGGGCAGGTCTGCAGGGTAGGATCACCTTGATTGCCTTGGGATGTCTGCAGAGTGAAAGTCTGAACCAGTCACAGTGATGGTCAGCAGGGGTGGGTAGGCACAGGCAAGATGTAGCTCACCTAGCCCAGGTTAGACCTTTCATTTAGGTGCTCACTCCGATTTTCACCAATGGCTGTAATGGATGTCAGGGTCTCTCTGTGACTCCAGGCACCTGTGCCTGGTCAGAAGCAGCCCCACCTGGGGACTTGTGCCACATGTGGAAGATCTCTGGGGACAGGACACTGTTTCTGCCCATCAGGCAATGCTCACCCCTGTGAGGAACTGTATTCCTGACCAAGACCACCAGTTCTGACACAAAAGTTCAATAAATAACATGCTATTGCTATAAACTTGTGGTCAATAATAAAGATGCTATTTCTATCATCTTGTTTTCCATTTGTTTTCCAAAGAACTATTCCCAAGGCAGTAGCAAACTGACCAGAGGTCAGATCAGAGACATTGTTGACCTCCATTTGCTGGTGCCACCACTAAATTTTAAATAGCCATTACAGATGAGACCATGACATTGTTTCCAACAGCTACTGCTTGGTTTGAATGATGCTGTCACTTTTAAATCTCATTTGCAATAAGTATTCTCATCCTGACAAATCTTTATTTTGTGGACTTAGTTAAAGATTTTGAAGAACATTTTTCAGGAAGGGATTGCTTTGATGATATACTTTGCACATAATACTTGAACAATCCTCATCTGAACGCTATGTTGTTAAGATATCATTTTACTCCTGGTGGAAGAAGGGAAATGCTGATGGATTGTCTATAAGATGCATGAGCAGGGGAGGCAGATTAAACAGCGGGGTCTGAAGGAATAATTATTTTGTGTGCTTACCAGAGGAAATTGATTATCAGACATTGTTGATCAATTCATTTTCCCTACATCTGCTTTTTCACAAGAATGAATATATTTCACTTTATTAAAATTTCATGGTCTAAGGGAGCTTTTAATACTATGAACCAATAATGCCAATAAGATGTTTGTACAAACAGTCCAGCCTAGCAGTGATGGGCAAAAATATCAAATGTGGAAGCAAAATAGTTGGGAAAAAGAGCAAAACCAGGAACAGATAAATGAAATGAAAGAAATGTGTAGTGAGAGGTAAAATTATCCTTTGCCTGTTCCTCATTGTATTACTCCTTCATTGGAGTTTTCTGTCTGTCTCTTATCTCTAATATATAAGGCACACATAAGGTGAAGAAATTATCTAGAATGTCACAAAGTTATTTTTGAGACTGATTTTGCAAAATTAATGAAATCTCCCCATGCTCTTACCAAAACTCTGGGCTTTGAAATTTATACCTCAGTGTGTGGAGCCCACAGAAAGCAGCAATACACCAAGATTTATGTGGGGAGGGCAGGGGTCACACATCTTGGGCTGTTCAGTGCAGTCAGGAGCCGTGAGTTCCTCCATCTACCCCTATGCTGTGTTTTGCTCCATCTGGAGTGGTGACACGACTCTGCATGAACCTGCAGGATTGACTCACCCTCTTATTTTCTCCCTGACCCTTCTTGCTCTCTTGTCAGGACCTACAAATTCATTGCTTGGTCAGGGACTCCCCAGCTGCACACATGGAACAGAACAGTGGCTGAAGTTCAAGCAGTGGACCAACCAAGCTGAAACAAAGGGGCTGACTTCCCTTCTTGCCACCTTTCATACAAAGTATTTAATTATTCAGTGTAACTCTCCAGGTGGGAAATTTGAACTGTCCTGAAGACTTCTCACGTGCTGTACCTAGACAAATCTTTCTGCTTCAGAGCCATTTTTTTCATTTTGATGTGTTGATTAATACACTGGATGGAGAATCTGAAGTCTCTCAGATAGTACTCACTGCAAAACCGATCCAATAGTATACAGATAATAAACCCTAAAAAATTCTCTTGCAGATATAGAAAGGGTCCAAAAGGACAATTTCTTGTTATTTTGTTTTGTTGTACACTTTTACTAAGGCAGGAGATGTTTTTCTACGGTTTAAGACAACCACGAACTATGGATTGTGCATTTGCAATAGCGGTCATGTATGAGCTGGATGTCAGAACTGCTCTTTGGGGATTATCATGTAATCCATATGGATCTCCAGATGGAGATGCTCTTGCACGGCTGCTTGCAACTCAGGCTCTGGGCACCATCCAGGCAGCAACCAGACACTGTTCACAGGCTTTGTTTCCTCATGGAAGCATTACCTTTTGCAAAAATGTCAAGTTTTTGTCAAACATTCTCTTGGTGCAATGGTTAAGTGATGGAATATAAGTGAGACTTTCCTATCTGAACAGAGAAAACCAATTTCTACTATAGCAAATCACCTAATCAAGAAGACAGATATGCCATATAGTATTTAGGGAAATTTATCAGGAGATTGCAAGACACAGTGCTTTGCTGCTGAAAATATCCCTCTATTAGCTCAGAGTTCTGCTTGTAATATTATTTCCTCCTCTAGGAAACACTTTCTGCATCAATCTCAAAAGTAGGAATGTTTTCTTCATGAGCTGTAGACCAGCTGGTCAAGAGGGAATAGCAGCAAGGACGAAAGTAATGTCCTTGAATCCTTCATACAAATAATTTAGATTCAATCTGTTTACAGAGGTTAGATGCCAGTACATAATTCAGATCTCATTAGACTAGAACATCAGGGGTGAGATGATATTTAGATAGATCCTACAAACACAAATCTCATTTTTCTTAATGCAGTTAACCTGACACCACTCGCCTTACAGTGCAAAATAAGCACTCTGAAGAATCAGAAAAGATGTGTAATTTAAAGTAAAATCCCAGTTTCTTTATTAATTTTGCAAACTGCATTGCTGTTTGCATCATTACAGCTGTATTGCGTGGTTGCAACCATCAGGACTCATCTGAATTTCCAGGTTAGAATCACAACAATAAAATAAAAGGAAATTCTTTTCACCATGGACTATGAAGGACAGAAGGGCAATCAAAAGACTTAATTTGATAATCCTTGTTGACTAGAATATTGACTCACTGAGATCATTACCGTGGAATTAATCTAACAGAATTTAGACACAAAACACAGGCTTCTGTGTAGGAGTTGCTAGTTATCCTGGCCTCCCTGTGTGGCCATTGGAAACTCAGCCAGGGAATTTTCAGAGAAATTAAGATGCATTTTATCTCATCCTAAAGATGCCTACAGTCCTGACATTAAAATGTTTCTCCCCACAGGCTGAAGCAAACACCTTGGCAGGCTCATAGACTGTAGGAGTGCAATGTCAGCTCAGGTGGAGCATACACTGCCCATTTATAAAGAAGAAGCCACAGAAGCACTTGAAAATCCTGGCTGATCTGTGAGTACAAAACTGGCTGCTCTCTTGTTGGCCTGGTTCTGAAGAGAGGGGTCACAGCACCACGAGCCCATTGAAATTCCCAAAGAAACACCTAGGCATGAGAGCAGATCATATCCCTATCTCAGGCAAGTCTTATAAAACCTTGGTCTTGCCTCACAATGTGGGACTTTGGGGAGGGGAAATGTCATGTTCGTTTGCAGGTTGCTAGAAACAGCAGAGCTGTAAAACGTTATAGGAGAAATTGGAAAACCTCTGAATCTTTGTTAACCAGTGGGAGCCAGGGACCAGCCTGACCTTCTGGAAATGGCTCCTTTTGAGAACTGATGAGCTGTACCCATTTTTATGACAGACCTTGTTCAGCAAGTCCCTTTTGCTCAGTTGTAATTTCTGCTGGAGTAAGTACCTAGATTATGGTGTTATAGTGTACATATGGTCCTTACAGCCGGTGAATTAAAACTTCCCTGATTCTCCTCAGTCACTGCTGCTGCCAAAACAAAGGTATTTTGCATTAAACATGAAATCTACGACTTTAAATCTGCCTTGCTCCAACAGCCAGGCTCACTTAAAAAACGATGGTTCAGCCAATGACCAGCCCGTTAATTTGCTGAAGAGATTATTGAATCTTGCCAAAATGCAAAGAGGAAAAGAAGAGCTGGGCTTTTCCATCCTCGCTGATAAAAAAAGTGAAAGTGATGAGACAAACTGTGTGTACAGGAAATTAAATCTCTGTGACAGAACAACCTGGTTAGCTAAAAAGGGAGCCAAGCAGCCAGGAGACAGTAACACTGCAATCATAAAATATCCACATTTTTGGCTGCCGAGTTCTTAATAAATGCCCCCTTTGCTTCAGTGTTTTGCTCTCTGCCTTCTGTCTATCCATTTTCTTCCCCTGGTATAAAGCTTTCCACTTCACTTCTGTTTTTTAATTCTGAATTCCAGCTTTCTGAGAATTAATCTCTATTGTTCAGTGCTGTCTGTAGGTGCCAAAGTCTCCAACGAAACTACTGCACAAATTTAGGAATGGAAACAGCTTCCTCTTCCAAGTGTTTTCCCAGCAATCAGCACAAAGGTCCGTGATAGAGTTCCCAGGTCTTGCAGCAGACAGGTCCTGTCTCTTCTCACAGCCAGCCTAATTTGCTATAAGATCTTGACTCTAACAAAGTAAGAACTTCCAAAGCTGGTAGCTAAGATTAAAAATGGAGAAACAAACTACCACTTAATGAGAAAAAGCCATCTTAATCATGAGGACAGTGTTCAATTTAGATTTGTTGGCTCAATACTTGCTCTCCCTCCTTGAAGATCACCTTCAGGAAGAGGAAGAGTCCTTTAAGCTTCACTTCGTGACGTCTGGGTTAACATCGGCAAGCAGAGATCTGAGAAACTCTTCCAAAGCAAGATGGTGTAGGAGTCCTTCAGTCAACCTGATTTTTGGGAAATCCTGTAGTACACAACATGCACATATGTAATCATGGACCAAAACCTTCCAGGACGACTGCACAATGACCAAACATCATCTTCTGAGCAGCCAGCTAGCACAGCAAGGCCTGTGACCATCACAAGATACAGTTTCTAAAATCCAGACGTGCGCAAATATGTTGAAGACTGGGCGCTGCTGAATGCTCATTGTTATCATTATTTTTAATTATAGGGCTTGTCATGGTGAAATGTTTATGAGGCTCCCAGCTTCCACTGACTGTCAAAGGGAACTTAGTCCCTTCACACCACTGGAGAAACTGGCACAGTATAAACCCATCAAGCGGAAACAAAGAATTAAACGTCAGTGGTTTGCCAGAGCTTTGGTGACAGCCTTCTCCTCCCTTCTTTTCATTGCCACGCCAACAGCTGAGAGATGCACAAGAAAAGGGAAAAGAAAAGAATCCTTTCAATGGGAGACAAAAATGAATCACTTTAGAATAAACATAATTCCTCAGCCATGAAGGGCAATTAAACTTATTTTACTAGTGAAAAGGAGAGCTTAATAAAGTTATGAGTGTTTTAAAACTCATAAAAGCAATTTTTACGTTCCCCCTTCACGGATGAGCTCTCACAAGTCACAAGTTTGTGAGCTCATTATCAGCTGCCATTCAGGGAGCTGCAGGTTGTTAAAGTGCTTTGTCAACTCTCTCCATCTCCAAGCTTCACCATTAATTCAAGACTGAGGGGTTTTTTTCCTTCCATCCAAGGAATTAGAACCCAATAACAATTTTGATTACAACAAGATAAACAGTACATTCAGTTGGCCATGTCTTCTCTTCATGCCAGCTCTGTAAAATGATCAGCCAAATAATTGGTAGATTTTCTGGTATTTGTTTCTCCCCAGGTAAATGTTAAAAACAGATAGGTGAAAGTATGAATACAGGATGGGAGGAGCAAAGCAAGGCACTGTGGCGGAGCAAAACCTGAAACATAGGAGTGATAAATAAATAATCTAGTTTAAGGAAGGCATTTGAAAGCCTGGACAATTTAACCCTGGTTCATCTGTGAGCATAATTGTCACCTTCTGAGCAGATCCATATCACTTTGAATGTTTACATCCTCTCTGGGGTTTTCTGCATTATTTGGATATTTCCCCCCCTGCTCTGGGTAAACTTGACTTGCCACAGATTGACTTATTTTAGTGATTCTGGCCTAAAACTGATTTGGATTTACATACCGAAATTGCTTTTCTTTCAGTGTTTATACAACCACACATACAACAGGAGAGAGGGGTGAGCTGGGACGAGAATTCTTGATTTATTTCTGGTTCCTAAGAGCTCACATACAACAGAAATGAACCTTGGTTGTGATCTGCTGCATTGAAAATTCCTGTATCTGCAAATGCTTCAGGAAGTTAAAGCAATTCCTAAAATAACAGTGAGTGAAAGCTGTATGCAAAACTCATGTCTATCAGCAACAGCTACCTTGTGCCAAGCAAAATAAAATAAGTAGTGAGCTGAGATGTAGAGCTTCATTTACAGTCTCCCTTTCTGTGGTAAACCACACAAAATGTACCATCTCAGATGAAATTTCAGACTTTTAAAATAATAGCACAAAGCAGTCACATCCCAGGTGGTATTTGCAGAGGGGTCACCATATGAGCAGGTACAAGGAGTCTGCCCAAAACTCACCTTTCACTCAGGCACCTCTGTAAGTGGCCACCTCTTAAAAGTCAGCTGCTTTGTTCCTGTGCATAAAACATGGAAAATTTTGAAGCTTTCAGATGTTATTTGTCAAGACAACAACAGGGCAGGAAATTCACACTCCCTACAAAGCGCTTGACATTTTGTTCAATCCCACTCTCCTGCACATTTGAATGCATGATTTTAAATGCTCTGCAATGAAAGGGCAATTAGGCTGCTGTGATAGTAGTGGTGCAGTTATTTACAGTTGTTCCTGGAGGCCGATTCAGAAATGTTTTTGCTGGACCATGCACCATCAGGTTTCTTTGAATATCCCCATCAGAACTCCCCAGGATCTGGGCATTGTACAAGCACAAGTGTGATGCATGCACATATATATTTTAGGAAGCAGCTCCTCTTTGAACCCTCAGGTGTCAGGATTATGAGTAATATTTATTCTGTGGGACAATCACACCGTGTGCTTCCTAACACAGGAAACAATCTTTGAAACAAGGTGAATGAAACCAGAAAAATCTATCAATTATATATTTTTACAACCTTACCTCTGCTGCAAGAATAAAACCGCATCTAGACCTACACACACCAATATTCTCTGCAACTGTTGGCAAGGGCATGTAGTGATAGGACAAGGGGGAATGGCTATAAACTGAAAGAGGGCAGGTTTACATGAGGTATTATGAACAAATTCTTTACTCTGAGTGTGGCAAGGTGCTGAAACAAGTTACTCAGAGAAGCTGGGGATGTTCCATCCCTGAAAGTGTTCAAGCCCATGGATGGGGCTTTGAGAAACCTGCTGTAGTGGAAGGTGTCCCTGCCCATGGCAAGGGGTAGGAACTGGATGATATTTAAGGTCCCTCCAATCCAAACCATTCTATGATTCTATAATTCTAAATTTCATGGACCGAAGATGAAACACGTCTGAATATTCAGCCCTCTTACATGGTCATTGCAGGGTAATGTATGGATCAGCATCACTTAGAGCACTAGAGTCAGAGAAGTTATTCTTGCAACAGCTACATGTTAGCAGAACAAACTTCTGAAAATAATACACACTTTTGCCACTTGAAATGCTCAGGTTTTTAACAAATTTCCCATTCAAACACAAATTCAATAAGCCCTTGGTATTCCGTGTGCTGTCCAAATATAATATCATTATGTGATACAAACCATTTTACTGTTTTCTAATGTAACAACTCTCCAGTGTGAAATACTGTTAATGACCAGCATAAAACAGCAATCATTTTAGTACAGTTGTAAATCAAAATTTATTTTGTACCTGGCCTGCCATGAGGGTATGATTAACTTTTATAAAATGGGCAGGATTTGGGGAGCCATTTGATTGGTCAATATTAGTTCTAAGCCACAGGTATAAATCTTCATGACTAAAGAGGTCGAAATTCATTAGTCCCATGCCCCTCCTTCAGTTCACATTGCTGTAAAGTGGCAAGGAAAAAAGTACTAGTGAAAAAAATGCTTTTTGTCCATTCCCTGATCTATTTTCTCTCAGCAGAATGAAAATATACTGTGGGCTTTAGGTCCAACCTTGCTGCACGATGATCTCTCTCAGCTACAGCCACAGGCTGGCATCTGTGGACAGCTCTGTGGAGGTTGCACAGCTTGGAGGGGCTTGCGAGAGCCAGAATCCTGCAAAAGGTGCTCACCCCTCTCAGCCAAGTCCTGGAGCCATCCCTTATCCTTTCCTGTGTCCAAGGCCAGGGCTGAGCAGCACGAAGCCACCTGGTGCTGCTTGGAGAGCCAAAATGAGGAGGAAAACACGGCATGGATTAAACAGAAGTCCCTGATGTTATCGACTCTCAGCTCAGTCACTGCCTCCTCCACGGCCTGAAGCAACCCTCTGTGCAGATTCTATTTAAATAGAGACACTTAATTTCACACTGCTTGTTCGTTTTCTTTTTCCCTTCCTCCCCAGGGCACAGACATCAAAGTCCACAGGAAACAGAGGATTTCAGGCCTACAGTGCTCTCATGCAGGTGCTGCTTCCCAGAGCCATCACCCCAGCACAGCCGTGCTGGAAGGGAAAAAGGGCCTGCTTCTTGATTATTTTGTTGTTTTCCACCTCTCTGCCCAGGCAGGTGTGGATGCTGAGCCACCTGGTGCAAATGTTGATGATGAAAGAGCCCTCTGAACAGCTCAGCCCATCACTGGGGTGGTGAAGCACATGCCACTGCATTTCCCAGAGGTTCTCATGGAGCTGGGAGGTATTTCACTTCTCTGCCTCCCTCTGGGTAGGCACAGGGAAAGCTCTTCATGCTTCAATGGAGACATTCGATTTCCTGCATTAAAAAAAATAAGGAAGAAACCAGAAGCCTTGCTATCAGGTGTGGGCACCTGAAGAGGTTTCATTCTGCTGGAGAACTGTCCACTGGGTATCCATCAAACCAGCGAGGGGGCCACGGGAGGAGCAGCACCACAGGAATGTGTCCCCAAGAGGCAAATGCCACACCTGCAGTGGTGTCCACTGGTTCAGAGCAGGAGGCACCAGGTGCCTCAGCATCCCCATACACCTCATGGTTAAGTGAAGGTGACAAGGACACACAGAGAGGCTGTGCCACAGCAGGAGCCCAGCCAGGACCTTTGTTACTCCTCTGCACCACCTCTCTGGCAATAAATCTATGAAAAATGTCTCCAGACAGTTAATGATGTGTTTATGTACCAGAGTTTCTAACACTTTATAAGTGATTCTTATCATCCCTTTAATCATCTTCCTTCAGCCATTTTAAACTGCTGTTCCCATGAGATCTATAAACGAATATTATTCATCAGTGAACAATGATAGTGAAGGAATCCAAACCGAATCTGGTGCTTTATATGTGGGAATTAGGCAGCTTTATTATGAAAACTCTTTTGCAATTTTAATTACAGTGACTGTTGCTTTTGAGTGTGCATATTAAAAAAAATTATCTCTGCTAAATGCTAAAATAGTTGCTCCAAAAATGAGACCAAGAAAACAATGGAAAATATGTGGTGAAATATTTATTTTGTGTCCTTAAAGGAGTCAGGGCATGACTAGTGCAAAGTTAGATTAGGAAAATAGTAAAACTGCTATTAGATGGGAAAGAGCTTTCCTTGCTTAAAGGAAACCTAAACAGATTCCCTCACTCTTAACAACAAATTCAAAAGAAAGCTTGATCAAAACTGGAAAGACTGTGCATGCAAAACTTATTAAGCAAGGAGGACTCATTTCTCATCTGAGCAGTCAGAGATTTATTGAGTCTATGAAGCAAATATCCTCTGCAGCACATTTTAGCACCTTCCTGACCTGGTGGCCAAAAAGCACAGCCAGGCAGGCAAAAACTGGCTCTTCTCCTTCCAAACGCTCACTGCTTCTTGTTTAGATAAGAAATGAGTCATCTGCAACCTTAGCAGGAGGCACTGCTGGCCTCATTGCACAGATTTTTTTACTTCAGAGGGTACTTCCCTGTCTCAGACTGTTCCTTCCAAGCAGGATGCACTGCCCTGTGTCTGGAACAGCATCAAGCATGGCACAGCACCTTGGGTGTTCGGAGTGATTTAGCCTGGTTTGATTTGGTTGCCGTAAAAAGAAAACAAACAGATCAACATCTATGCTGAAATAAAAAGGGTTCCCCCAATGGAGTAATATTTTGGAAACAGAAGAGGCTCTTCTTCCTGAAGACGGGACACATTTAGCTTCTGAGATCCAAGGAGCAGCCTCTTAACTGGGACTCATAAAACCACGTCAGTAAGAATCATTTAATCCCCAGCGCTGCTTCCAAATATGTATCTTCTCCTTTAAAACTGGTGGCTGACTGCAGGCTGGGCAGAGCTTTAAATGTTCTTATTTGACTTGTGCCCTCCACATCCAGGGTTGATTCACAGTCTTTAGTGCCTTCGTGCAGCCATCTGCTGCCCTGGCCAGCTGCCCGGGGACAACCTGCTCCTGCCCTTCCCTTGGACATATGGTGCCAGTGCTGGGCGAGGGCAGCCTGCACCGCAGGGAGCTTCAGGGAAATTCTCCTCTGCGTTTAACCCCCGCTCTCAGCCTCTGCTCTGATGGGGCAAAGCCAGGCTGACAAAACACAGATAAGGAGCTTGAGGGTCTCCTGAGTTTCCCTGGCTGCCTGCGCTGCTCCCAGCAGACCCACAGCCAGGCTGAAGGGACCCAAGGTAGGCGACCACCTTGGAGCAGTTTGCCTTGAGGTCCCTTGATAATCTGCAGAGCTTTTTGCATTACCAGCCATCTGACTTGCTCCAGGCTGTGCTCAGATGAACACACCAGCTCCAAAGGGAGCTGGGGAGGGCTGGTTCCCCTTAGACACCCTGCCTGCAGACATCTACCCGCAGGTGAGTAGAGCCCCCGCTTCCTGCAGGCTTCACAGCTCCCACAGGATGCTGCAGGCAAAGACATTTTGGGGGTAGCAGAGTCCCAGGGCACCCACTCTTTAAGGCCGGATTTGCATTTTGCACAGATGGGTGAATGTCATTTTAAGGTCTGGATACCACAGCATCAAAAACACTCTCCTGGGTGCAACTTGTGGAAAGCTGCAAACACC
>VZTG01008752.1:662935-709711 GCA_013397845.1 Melanocharis versteri | reverse complement strand
AAAATAAAAATTTTTAAAAATAAAATAAAATAAAATAAAGAATAAAAGCTCCAAATCCAGCCCACCTTTAACTGCAATTGACAAAAAACCATCTCACTGAGTTTCACTTGTGTGCAGGCTGGCTCAAAGTGGCATGTCACTCTCACCACAGGACACACACACTGGGATAATAAGCTCCAGGCCTTCACACTTAGGGATGATTAGAGCCATAGAATTCCCTGAAGGGAGGAGTTATCTGTAGGGGGGTAGGAGGCAGCAGGTTCAAACTGACAGGGCATTAAGTCAGCACTCCTTGCAGAAGATACTCAATTTGCCATGATTTGTCATGTATGTGTAATTCAAAAAGCCCTTCTAATGGGTTTTGGAAGGATTTATTTACTATGGCTTGTTGTGATGTTTTATTAATTTTATTTCAACATTTTATTACAGACAACAAAAGCTGAGAAAATGCTTTGAAATATTGCAACCTCTTATTATATTCATAAACTGCCCTTGACTAGAGAGACAAGTACTCGCTATTTTATAAAGGAGTGAAATGAAATTCTTGCTTCATGGTTCACTACAGGTTTGAAAGACTCCTACACCCAAACTGTGCTTTACTGCTGTAGAGTTGAAAAAGGTGGCTTGAAATGAAGTGCAAATTGTGAAGCTAGATAGTATTAACTCAAGCATTCAAATAGTACTCAAATGTGCAATGGAGGAATCACTAAGTATTGTTAAACTGAGCAATGCAGGGCAATAAGCACAACATCGGTGGCAAATATATTATTACCCTTTAAAAATGCTTTAGGAGTGGTGTGAGAATCCAGAGATTAACGATTCTGTTTCTCACACCAGACAAAAAAATTGTAAGATACGATAAAGAAAAGAATTAGAAAATACTGATATGAAACCGTGATATATTGCAAAGAATTAACAGGATNTTGTGCTATTCTGCAGCTTTGAGGTAAAAAGATGTGTTTAAATCATTCCAGAGCTCTGTCCCAGCTCTCACCAGCAGGTATGTCATCTGGAAAACCCAGACATCTATCAGTGGCACCAGGGAGGTCTGATGGCTGTGATGTATTTCCTTGAGGAGTATTGCATGGCATGTGGGTGTCTCCTGAAGCCATGGGAGATATTTCTTTGGAAAATCCTGTGCTTTGACCCCAGGCATCTGGCCTCTGTGTGTGTCTGCAAATGGTGTAATGCAGTTTCCTTGCATGGCTGGTGCCAGAGTGATGCCAGCAGCAGTGGGAAGGAGGAGTAGAGGAGAACGTTTGGGCTCATGACTGAGCTTCCCACATGCATCCCACATCAGTAGTAAAAGAAGTCAAACTAGATGGAAAAGGTAAAGCAATGTCACTGTGGCAGAAATGAAGCTCAATAAACCAAGATAGCAGTGATAGGAACATATCAGAAAGAATATTTGTGGAAGTTCATACTGTAAGTCCTTTTAAATCTATCCCAGTTCTTGGCAAAATGGAAAACTGCTCTTTTTGTGGCTCACTCTCCTGGTGCTGCACATAAATCCTCCTGGGAAAGAATTGATGCTGAATTTTTTCTTGGCTTTTTTTTTTCCTTTACTGCTTAACAAAAATAAGTGAGTTGCTGTGCTCGATTCATAAGCAGTCAGTGTTCAGATCATGAGCTGAAAATTAGACCACTTGACAGCACACACCATGGAAAGCCCAAACAGAAGAACTTTCACCCCACATGAAGGGGAGGAGGAGGAGGCATCTTCAGTCCTTCACTACCTCATGTTCGATCAATCTTCCCTCAATGCTGAACCAGTTCCTTTTACTGCTTCCTGTCTTTCCCTTATGCAGGGCAAATCAGCCCCATCCAGTATTTATGGCAGCCCTTATTTCATATTGATTATTTTTAGCTCTTGGTATTCAGCAGCAGCAGAATTCTCTATTGAAGTTCAATGTAAAATCTAACTACAGCAGCACTCTTGCAATAATTATTTTATGAATTAATTACAGGTAAGTGGCTGTACATAAGGGCAATTGTAATTATCTGTATGGCACAGTGAGCTGCAAACAGTCACACTTCTGGGCTTGAATACTTTTCCTCTGCCTTTTAAGAATAAGCCCATCGAATCTAAAAGAACTTGCACCAGAATTTGGCTGACAGGCTGTGTTGATTGAATGCAATATTTCTGTCTCAGGTTTGTGGGTTTTTCCCCTGAAGAATCTATTAACAACTTTTGCTTTTCTATATCCTTGTTCAGTTGCTGTGTGATGTGAGTTCCAAGGTCAGGCAATATCACCATGGGCCTTCATTCCAACACCCCTTATTCGAGCAAAAATCTCATAAAAATGAATCAGGAAAGGGTGAGGAAGCACCTTTCTAATATTGCTTGCTCGTTTGGGGGGATTTGGGTGAGCTCTGATTAGTTATGTTGTATCTCATGCCTGCTGCTGCACTCCAGCCTCTGAATCTTTCTAAGAAATGTATCAAGGCTGAAGCCAAACAATCATGAAATAATACAGATAATAAATTCAGGGCTTACACATATCTCTCCTCACATATGCTCACTCACAGAATCATGTCTCAGAAACTTTTACTGTTTGCAAAGGTCAAGAACAGATGAGCTGGGTGTTGCTGGTCCATCCCAGCAGGAAGAGGTTCCTTCCCCATATCTCCTTAGGGCCAGTGTTAGAACCCAACTGGGATCATCTACAGGAATCTTCCCTTGCAGGACCTGAGCCGAAGGTGCCCCCAGTCCAGCCTCCTCTTCCTGTGGTCTCACACCAAGCTTGGACATTATTTATAACTATTTCTCATTCTACAGGTGCTCAGCACCCCTGACCATCCCTCTTTGCTCCCCACATCCCTTCTTTATCCATTATTCTTCTGAGAAGGACTCCAGATGCACAGGGGCATTTAGGCACTTAATTCCAGTGTGGAGCAGGGAGATACAAGCTCCATTGCAGATTTTCGGTGAAGGAAACTCCTTGCCCTCACTGTGAAGATCTGTAGGAAAGACATCAGGGTTCAGTGAGGCACTGTGGAATTTAAGGGCCTCGGGAGCTTCCGGTCCTTTAAGGAAGCTGATAACACCATGTTCGAGCCCATGATTACTGAGAAAGAGATTGAAAAGAACTTGAAGGAGATGAGTACGACCTCTGCTCCTGGGCCAGATGGGATTACTTTGGGTCAACTTGTTAAATTAGACCTGAAGTTGGTGTTCAGAAACATGAATATCTTCTTGTAGGTGTTCAGAAACATGAATATCTTGCACAGCTTGTCTGGAGTGTGTGCAGGGGTACTGAAAAATTTCGGCTGATCAGATGGGTACTACCACAACACTTGGGAGATGGGCAAGAACATTGCTCTGAGGGCTTAAGGGTCCCTTTGCTCTCTCCCTCTCTCGTGGGGATGTCTGCACACATTCTGTGTAGCCCACTAAGATCAGTACCAGCAGGAAAATATGTTTGAAATCAGAGAAGATGCTTTGTGTGGGAAGAAGAAAGGATCAAAGACTAATTAACTTAGCTCTTAGGAAATGAACCATGGCTCAAGCAAGAAAGAATCTAGGAAGACAAGAGAGTTCTCAGGCTGCAGAATTCAGATCTGGAGAGCTGAAATGCACTGCACAGTCTGCAGTGAGACTAACAGGTCTGGCAGCATTGCAATAACAAAGGTGAGACAGAGTTAAAACAGAAACACTTTTCTAAAAAACTGGTCACAAAACAGTCAAGGAAAGCTAGCAAAATGCATCACCTCTGCTAAATGCTCTCTCACATGTGATTTTTTTTTCCAATGTCAGAATATGAATTGTGAGGAATAGAAGCCATTACCTCAAAAAGTAACTTTGAGAACATTTTGGTTACCACGCTGGAAGGCACCACATATTAATTTCTCTTCAGCCCTTATTCAAGAATAATGAACAGCATCAGAAATTAGGAGCTCTTTAGTTTCTAAAGAACTCAAATATTTTTGTGCCACCACTGTAAAGCATTTCTATGAAATTTCTGAACTTCCACAGTGAAAGAATCTAGTGCACTTATCTTTACCAAGGAAAACCAGTTTATTAGACTTCCTTTCTCTCCAAATTCCCTGAGCTGAGCTAAATAAGAGAATCTCAATCAGTAAAATGCACAAGAAAGGGTTAAAACCAAGCGTGGGCTGAAATCTGGCCCTATTGAATCATATTTTAAAATTTCATCGACTTCCATGGGGCAGAACAACACATCTGCTTTGGAGAGGGTGAGTTTAATTTTGTAGGATTAACACAGCTGCTTCGAAGGAGGCTCCCTCAGCCCTAAATGCTTCCAACTTTCTGACAGTTTTGCAGCCCTAATATTTGATGTTGAAATGGTTCAGAGAGTCAGAAGTCCGGCTGAGGTTCAGATCCCAGCCTTGCTGAGGAGATGAACCTTCATCTATACGAGAAAAATTAGGAGCTGGATTTGCCAGGACGAGGAGGCTCTGAGAGCAGAGCCTTTCCAGGAGGTGTTTCAATGGATATCCCTTCCTGGATGTATCTACTGAGGGGAAAGTGTCCTGGAAGTACCAAGGGGACATTTTGCATGAACCCTCACAATCTCATGGTCTTGTCAAGTCACAGGGTTTGAGAAAGGTTTGCCACAAATAGGCCAAACAGCAGCAGCAATTTCCAAACACCTCAACAGGCCCCTGACATTTAAACAAATTGGGTGTTTAGCTTTTCTGAAAATCAGGCAGTGAGACTAAAATTCATCTGCCGTGTAGACATCCATATCTGAGCAAGGTGATGGAGGCCACAGAGGGTAGGGAACAGCTGAGCAGCTTGAGATTGTGAGTAGAGGTGATAAATTATGTCCCCAAACTGCCTATGGTCTCCCAGTGACCATGAAGAGTGACTAGCTTGGTTCTTAAGGTAGGTAAAGTGAATCACAGCACTAGTTAGCTAGAAAACTGCACAATGACTTTGCTGAGTCGGTCCTCAATAAAAATATAAATTCATAGTTTGTCTCCTGTAATTGGTGTAGATTCAGAATGACTACTGAGCCCGGTATGGAGGCAGTTCTGCTCTCACCCTCTAAAGATCTGAACTGCTCTAAAAACACAGATGAATGGTGGTTTCCTGAAGAAGTTGAGACAGAAACCGGTGCAATCATGCAACAGTGAGGAACTGAACTTTAGCTGCCCTTGCTCTTCATTTCTGTCTCATGGTTGCTCATGAAACCATTCTTTCTGCTTTCTGGAGTAAGTGGCAGGATGCAGACTCCAAAAATGTATTCCAGACTGCTTGCGTGATAAACCACCTTTTATTGTGAAGGGTGGAAGACTGACAACCTGGTGTGCAGGATTCTTAGTCATGTCTTTTTGAAGGAAAATTGCCTCCGTCTACTTTGAATTGTTTGTTGAAATACTGGAAAAAAGTGTCCTGGTTTAAGGCTGACACAGACACTCACAGTGCTCCTCCCAGTGGGATGGGAGAGACAATTGGAAGGGCAAAAATAAGAAAACTTGTGGGTTGAGACAAAAAAAGTTTGAAGGGTAGAGTAAAAGCTACACACACAAGCAAAGCAAAACAAGAAATTCATTCCTCGCTTCCCTGGGCAGGCAGGTGCTCAGCCATCCCCAGGAAAGCAGGGCTCCCTCATGCATAAAGGTGACTCGAGAATACAAAAGTCATCACTCTGAATATCTTCCTTCCCCTTCCCCCAGCTTTATGTACTGGGCAAGATGCCGTACGATGTGGAATTACTCTGTGGTCAGTCAGGGTCAGCTGTCCTGGCTGTGCTCCCTCACAACACCCTGTGCACCCTCAGCCTCCTGTCTGGAGGTGTCAGGTGAGGAGAAAAGGTCTTGGCTCTGTCTAAGCCCTGCCCAGCAATAACTAAAACATCCCTGTGTTATCAATGCTGTTGTCAACACACATCCAAAACACAGCTCCATGCTAGACACTGTGAAGGAAATTAACTCTATCCTAGCTAAAACCAGCACAATGAAAAATATTTATTTACAGGGAAATAAATTTCACTTTTGTCGCTAGACAAATCCATAATCTTGTCTTGTACTGTGGTTGAAGCAAAGTTCAAAAGTGATGTGTGGCCAAAGACAGGTTTATGATTATTTCCTTAGAATCACCTGGTTTTTTATGAGGTAGTTTAACCTGGTTTAAGCAATGTATTTGGCAGCCTCAGTTCTTTTGTCAGGAATATAAAATACCATGAGTGTTCGAGAAGTTGATTCTTATTAATTCCCAACCCTTCCAAAAGTCAGTTTTACTGTGGTCCTTTCAGGTCTTCCTCTCTAAGACTGGATGCTGATTACATCAGGTGAATTTTCTACATCAAGAATTTTCTGGGAGTTGCCCTGGGAGAAGGCACAATTGGAAGTCAGCCTGTCTCAGATGCTTGGAGATAGACAAAATAACATCTCTTCTATCTCCTTATACTCTTGGGTTTGAGTGGCTCCCATACCTCAGCTTAGGTCACCTCTTTACTCAGGACAGGATGAGGGGTTCTGGTCGGTGTCCCCACATGATCGTGGGGAAGCCATCTAGTCATTTATATCTGTAAAACACACTGCAAAACTGAATTCTGCAGGAACTAAGCAGTATGAGCTGGGGTATCAGCAGAGGCAGAATATATCTCAAATGTGGGTCTTTTACTTTCCCTTTTCCAGATTTTACACCGTGCTGTTAAGTAAATCACTTAACACACCAGAGGTTCTTTACAGAGTTGTAAGCTGAAATGTTGTTCCAAGTTGCCAATTTCCCCTCCGTTATTTCACCTTTCCCTCCACACAGCTGAGCTCTGAAGAATCAATTCTCATCTTCAAAGATATTAAAGTGGTTAATGAGATTGATAGGGTTACCTTCCTCTCCAGATAAAACTGTCCAACTTTTACTCATTGCTCTCTTTGTCAAAGGTTTTTACTCCTCCTTTGGAAAAAGAATGTCTAAAATTCATTCTTGACCCATATCCTATGAACATTCACAATCACAAAGGAAAGGACTGGTGATAGAACTCATTTTTAATTGTTTTAAGATTTTTATGAAAAGGGCACCCAGAGTTATAACTATTGAGGGATTTAAGGCTTCCACGTCTCTCTGTTACAAGACATGTTTATAGCAATGAGAGATCTCTGCTGTTAATCTATATTTCATATTTGTTTGACTTTCCAGTAATGGTCTTTTAATTACTGTTTTGTTTAATATTAAGGCTCCTCCATTCTGTTTTGGTTAAAAACCCAAACAGAACCTCCTTACCACCCAGGGTAAATCTCAGCATATGGTGTAACATAAATTTGTCCATTTGCCACAACCAGCAGAGTGAAAAGCACGGCCTTTGGTCATGGTCATTGGGATCAGTGAATTAGGGCAGGAGTAGGTCACTGTTCCCAGTGCAGACTGGCACTGAAGAGCAGGGCACGTAGCTGCCCAGAGGGTTTCATGTTTTTCCATCAGTGGCAGGAGAGTCTAATGAAGGTCTGAACTTCTTTTCCATCCACCATGGTCAGGGCTTTTTCTGCCCACCTCACAGCACCAGTGCACCAGGTGTCTCTCCCTTTCCTTCTTGACTGTTTGGTCCCAGTTTTATTTCCCTTTCCTCGGCCTCGCTTCTACCTCCCAGTGCTCCTCTCTTCATCCAAGTATTTTTTCTAACTTCCTTCCCGTATCTCTATCTAATTTAATTACCTTTTTAACCAGACTCTGTCCAGCCCTGCATTTCTCTTCTTCACCATCATACCAGCAGCAAAGAAGACAAAGCTGGGGAAAGCACAGGACAGACAGAAACTGGTCACATCTGATACTGAAGAGCTGAAACATGTCACAAGAACATCTGGGTCTGCCCTGGAGCTGTGAACAGTAAATTCAGTCACTGTTTCCATGCAAGCAGAGCTCAGGAGGAGTAAGAGCTGAAGGGCTGGAGAAACCTCAGTGAAAACCCAAACCTGGAAGAGGTTTGCTGTCAAGCTTTCAGAAGTCTCTACTGATCCAGGGAAGAAGTTGACTTCCAAAAACAAGAGCTCAACAGATTTTCTAGGCATTGGCACAGTTATCCTTGGCGTAAAGGTAAGTTTCCTGCCGTAGTTTCACCTGGGGGAAGGGGTACTAAAGCTGCTAAGAAAAGTCTCAGGTATTGCCTGGCACAAGCAGTGCAGTAGTTGAAATGCCTTTACAGAGTCCCTGAATCAAAAAGTCATGGAAAAGTCAAAGCACACAAACCTCACTTTGCTCTACAGTTCTCAAAGCCGGCTGAATAGGAATTGCTTCAAGGATTAATTCAGGCGAGCATCCTGCCTCAGCCAGGGTACACAAGCCCTAGCTGATGGGATTCAGAAAACAGAGAGTAGAAAAGCAGTGGAAATGGGCTGATCTTGCAAACATTTGTTAGAAAAGTGAGCAGCCATGATAATAAAAAAAGAGGCAGAATAGCAGTCATAGCCTGGATTTTCGTACTCTGCTCAGGCTGCACATTTGATCTGTCACAAAATCCTCAAAGCCACCTGAATGATGTCCTATCTCCTGTGAATGGATCTGGTTTAAAGGAGGAATCTCTTTTTAAAGGACACAAAACATGTAATGTAGGCTCTGCTTTGGAAAGTCCACGTGATTTCACAAAAAAAAAGGGTTATGCTTCACTGGCTTGTTAGAACATGAGTTTTACTGTCAGTGTAAAGGCTTCTGTAATGAAACCAATCACTACATTGGGTAGGAAATTCATAAAGCTTTTAACCCAATTCTTTAGTTCCTAATTAAAATAACATCTAAGAAGCAGAGTTATACAGGCAGGAGATATTAGCACAGTGCTTAAAATGAGGTTAAATCTAGAAACCTTCTCTTTGAAAAGAAAATTTAACAGCCATGAGAGACTGCAAGAGCCAGCTGTGGGATGTGAGATTTGTTATTGTTTATATTAACACTGGGTATAATGACACTGAAATCAAGGTTTTCTGGTTTTTAAATTATGCTAAAGACCAACAAATGATAATGGGCTTTGAAATTGGACTCTGAAGTAATATCAAATAGTGAATGTGATTAAATATAGATAAACAGAGCACAATCAGTCACGGAACAAGAAACCAAAAAAGCAGTTGTGAAAATGGAAATACAGTGCCACAAACTGCCAAGAAAAGAGATTTGTCAAAGAAACAGAAAATGGTTCAGAAAATGTCCTGAGTTTAGGCAGCAACTTTGCTAATGAATGCAAAGAGGACTTTGGACTTCTGGGGAATATAATAATTTGTAAATCAAAAGGAGAGGTAGTACAGTGCTTCTGTACAAGATACTAGTTAAAGACCATCTAGAGTAACTGTCATTGTGCTTCTGAAACAATCTAATTTCTCTTAATTGGGAAAAATAGAGATGAAGGCTAATATTAGGCACCTCAAAGATTCGAGTGATGTCGTAATTTAATAAAAAATTAGACTTTTCCTCCAGTGTCTGATGAAAAGGCTTTCTGTAAACATTCTCACATCAGATTGGTAACATTGACCCTGAGATAGACATGGGTAGGTGCAAGAGAGGAGAAATATTGCCACTTCCAGAAATATTTATCCAAATTCCCTTCATGCTGTGCCTCTGCCACACAAGAGGTTACTGCAGTGATGCACTCAGAAGGCACCTGCTGGGGAGGCTCATCTCTCTGAGGGGTCCTTGGTGCAGCTGTGGAGGTGACAGAGGTGTCCTGGAGACACAAGACCCCTGTTACACTCCATTTACAAGGGGACGTGCTCTGCTCTAGAGAGCTTCCAATGCCCACAGAGGAAACACAACCGGGGAAAAGGAGAGGTTTTTATAACAATTAAAGTGGTGGGAGTAGAAAGAGCATCCCCACACCCCATAGTTTTTTGGGTTTAGAAATACACCACCGTGTGTCTGAGGTGTAGAACATACGTGCAGTGAAGATTAATTCTGCCCAAAGGTTGTTTTTTCATTTCTGGCCCTCAGTTTCCAGACGTGTTGTGTGCCCCCTTCCTCTGCTGATGCTGCTGTAAAGCTGAGCTCTCCCATGCAGCTACTGCATCCACCCTGTGCAGCACAAGCTGTTCAGCATGAGTGTATTGCTCTTTGCTTGTCTCTCTCGTGTTCCCATGACACTGTTGTTGACAGGTTTTGAACACGTCACCGACACAGGGGAGGGGAACAAGAAATGAATCAAGCTAAAATCCCCGGCAATGAGATTTCTTGCTTCTAAGACCTTGTTTTCCCCTGTGCTTGATAAGAAAGTTCATTTATTACCCTGTTTTTAAGTGAGTTGCCTATTCTACCTTCAGGATCCTAATTGCTTTTCAGATTGTGTATATCATTAATAGTGTATATCTTCATTTTCTAGCCTAGGTAATAATTGAGCATTCAGTCATTGTTATACCCACCATTCTGCCAAAATTTATTAAAATGAAGCAATTAACTATTGTCTTAAATGGAGTTTAGAGGTAAGGCTCATTAATTTTAGATCCAATACAACTAAGTGGGATGATAAATGTAAACTTTTTTTTTACCACAGCTTTGTACAGAAACCTTTTTTATTATGAGGTGTCAGTGTTCACTTTGTGCTGCACATTTTTTAGTTTGTTTGGCCTCATTTTACGAAGACACAAGTCCTTACTGTGTTTGACATTGGAATTGTCCTGAATCACACCCAGAGCAACACTATTTGCACCCCCATGGCTGGTAGACAGAAGGCAGCACCCTTCTAGACAAGACCTTCAGATGCAGACATCCACAGCTAAGAGTTGTCACAGAAGGTGACTTGATTTCAAAAGCTGATTTCCCCCCTGCCCTCAGCTCAGCTATGAACCTTTCAGATGAAGTCCTTTTCTAATTAAGGTCCTCAATGCAGATGAACCTAATGATGTAGCTACACGTTCATGAACAAGGTCAGAGAGATGAGGACTCCTGATGAAGTCCAGAAGGAGCACTCAGGAGCATAATGTCAAGGCACATGATTAAGTGCCTTGCTGAATGAAAGCCTCAAGATCTAAATATATCCAGCCAGGTTCCCCAGGGGTCCCAGAGCACATCAACTCAGACCCAAAGACGATACAGAGGCATCATTCCATTAAATTTTCTCCTTTAACACATAACTTCCAGGGCAGTATTATCCATATTCCTCAGTTTGGCTTATTCCTTCTCTACTGAAACAAGGGGAAGAAATATGAATGAAAGGTAAGGTAGAAGAGTCTGAGGGAAAAAAAAATAATCGTGGTTATAAACTCTGCCATTAGGCCACAGCTCTGAACAGTACAGCTTTTCTGTACCCCTGCCTAGCAGCTGGACAGAGCAACTTTGAAGGTGTCTGTAGCTCTTAGAGACAGGGTATTCTTGTCCAGATACCCATGTATAGTCACCTTGCAGGGTGTGCCTTCTGTTGCAGCTTTTGTGTCATTTGAGATGTAAATGACATCACCACTTTGCTTATATTTATTTCAGAAGGCGAAGGAAAGCCATCAAAACAGGGAAGGATCTGGATCTGGCTGTCTCCACACATCACTACCTTCCTCCTCTACCTCCACAATGAGATAAAAGGGCACAGTTGGTAAATGGTTCTTTGAAACCGGCCAGGATTTCCTTTTGGTTCATGACCGCTTTGAGAATCCCTGGGCTGGCTGCAAAAATGCTGCTTTTGTAGCCCTCACTCTGATCTGCTCCTAGAGGTAAAGGTACACTGCTAAAACCAAGAGAAGCTTGGCTTCTACCTGCAGGGAGGTTGTGATCAAACACCCAAGAAATGTCTAAGATCATCTATTCCAAACCCCTGGCAATGAGCAGGAGCATCTTCAACTGCATCAGGTTTCTCAGAGCTCCATCCAATTTAAGATAACAAACTTAAATCCAACAATTGCTGAGTAAACAGAATGACTTGGTCTTCTCAAGAAAAAATATATTTCAGTAAGGACAAGTACCTTATTTGAAACTATTTTGTGCTAAGGGAAGAAAAAACCACAAATAAGCAACATTGAGTTTGTGTTTTCATTGTGGTACCAGATTAAATTTCAAATCTGAGAATGATTCTTGAGTCACAAATTTTGGTTTCCAGCTCGTTCTCATTTCCTGGGAGAGTGAGTGAGGTAGCAAACGAGACTCCAGAGAAGTCACAAATATGTCAAAACCTGTAAGTAGTATTTCAGGAAAGGTCCTTTGTGATTTTGTCTGGGTGGTAGCACTTCAATGCAATCAATAAGAGAATTTGTGCCTTTCTGGAGATCTCTCATAGAATCAGTTGCTGCCGTTCTTCTGTGTAAAATCCTCAGGAGCCAACAGATTCATACTTTCAGCAAACAAATAAGATCAACAGTGAATTATTGGCTTCAGCAGTAAACTTCCAGGTAGAAAGCCTTGTTTCTCTAGTTTGGAAAGGGAATTTAAATTAATAGAATTCAAAGCATCCAACTTAGAGTACCACCCTGCAAAAGGCCCATAACTCCTAGAAATCATCCTCAATTCCCACATAACCAGAGAGTTTCTACTCATGATACACCCACTCTGGTTTTATAAATCTGCTTGCTGCAGTGCAGGAAGCCCAGGTCACCTCCAGGTCACTCGTGTCCCGTGTTTACCCAGGGAACAATGGCAGCAGGGGCACTGATTCACCAGATTAGACATGACCCCACTTCCTGAGCTGCACGGAAGAGACTGCCTGTGATTAGTAGCTATCTGTGAAATGTTCAAAGTGAATTGAGATTTAGCAGCCTCATCTGACTCCCTAAAGGTCTATAATCCCCCTGCATGGGGGTTCAGATGAGTTGATGTGACGTAATTTGTAATTAGGCAGCTTGAACAGCAGAGAGCCTTTAGCGAGCTGGGTAAAGCCTGCTTTGTCCACGGAGAGTGTTCCACACAGTGAAAGGGGAAAAAAAGCAGCAAAACAAACACACAGCTTCCAATAAAGCCAAGAAACAGCCACTCACGCTGCCCATGGCTCCTTTGCTCTCTCCTACAAACAACCTCCCTCCCAGGAGGTTCCCTGTGCTGGCTTGTTTCCAGAAACAGTGGTTGCTTGCCTTGTTGGTCATGTGAGTATCCCAGTTGCGGCCAAGAAGTTTTTCCAAGAAAAGGAAAGCGACACTACAATCATTCAGAACCTCATTTCATGCCTATTTAGATCACCACTGACTCCAGTAACCCTGAAAGAATTCTATTCCTGTTTGTGACAGATTTAATGGTTGGTTGTCACTCTATTTTAAACATTAATACCATGTTTTATTTCTATAAATAGAAGACCCAGGTGTTTTCTCAGGATTAAAAGGGCTGGTTTTTTGTCCCTTTAATTTCCTGCTTCAATTCAGAGAGAGCTGGATTCTACAGCTCTGTGCTCTAAATCCTTGCTAGAGTACAAGGAGTCTGTGTCAGGAGTCCTGGCAAGGACAGTTTCATATTGCAAGTTCATTTTAAGTCACTCTATTGCATTTTCACTGTTCAGCCTCCAATCCAAGATTATCTTTGCCCATCTGTTATTTATCCTACTGGTTACATGACCTGTGGATTACCCAGCTTTTCTTTTAAAATCTCATTCTGCTTATGTCCATTCACTACTTGCTGCTTATTTGTCAAAAAAAAAGTTGCCAGCCTGCAGTTTTACCTGAGATAGTGGAGGGATGCACAATGCACATCTGAAGGGTTTGTGCACACGTCTGTAGCTGTCTGTAACAGAGGCAGCGGAATTTGGGAGAAGCACACAAGTATCCACTGCACCCCCTGAGGAAGTCCAGATGGACATGAGGGGAGATTTCTCCTGTGTGATGCCTCTTGAGCAAACACGTACCCATCAGTGTGAGCTGAACGTTGTCATTCAATATTTCCACTGATTGTTTTTTCACTGACCTCTGTAATTTTCACTCATGATCACCTAGTGCTGCCTGTGTGTGAGCACCAGCCTTGCAGAAGCAGCCTTTGACCACCTGTTGACTTAGGGAGCAGTTTTGCCTTTGTTCCTGAACTGCTGTGCTTCTGCCTTTTTGGGTTCCAGAAGGGTTTTGACTATGCCTATTCTTGCTGTGACACACTACGGACGTTTTAGCACTAAGGATGACACCTTTGACCAAAAAGAAAACCCTGTTTCCCCCAAAATAGTCCTAATCCAACTACAGCTACTGCACGTAAATCATGAATTAATACATGTACCCTGGACTCATGCTACACAGAGGTCTAACAAGTGGTGTGCATTAAGCCCCTTCTGACTTTAAAGGCATTCTCCCTGTCTTTTTTCATAATAAATAATTTTTCAAGAGGGAGATTGAAAATGTGATATTGCTGCTCCCGGTATGCACTTTGCATCATCCTGCATCTTTAAAGCTTTACTCAGGGCTGTGTCCCATTATGTTGGGAGATGGAAAAGCAGAGGGAAAGTCACTGCTCACCTTAGGGAAATCAGCTTTAAATTAATAGCATAAAACAAATAGCTGTGAAAACTTGGAGCTGGCAAGGCCTGGGAGCATGTTGTACAAATAGAGCAGAGAGACTAATGGGAATAGTTCAGACAGGAAGGGAATATATAGGAAGTTAAACCCTGATTTTTTTTCCATTCTAACACCTCTCTACTGCAATCCCTTGGTGTGAAAGCAGCTGATTTGTTGCCATTTTCAGTAAAATATAATAAAATTATCGGGTTTAAAATGCTTTGAATTCTTTAAATTGTCTGTACTTGTAAAGTTGTTGATATTACCTGGTGCTACAGCCATCCTCTTGGTCAGGCTGTGGATACACAAACGAGTGACACTGTTTGCAGTGAATTATTGCAGCCAGGAGTTGGAACAAAGTCTCCTACACCCAAATTCAGCATGGTTTGCACCATTTGTATTTCCTGTTGCTCCATTTCGTGTTTGTGTACAAGTTTTTGCTGCCTAAATGACAACTAATCATGGCCCTAAGGAAAACACAGAGGTGCCTGGCAGCAGCTTTGCCTTTCAGGGATAAAGGATTGATGGATAGGGAAAGAAAAGCTAGGAAATGGTGCTGTGAGCTGCTACTGATGTTACAGGTGGGGTCTGACTGCTGAGCTCACGGGCACATCTTTCTCTACTGCGCATGAGGCCAGTTATCCTCTTTCAGGCTTGGGAAGGAAGCAGGAGGCCAGGACAGGCTGCTGTCTTTGCTCCAGGCTTGGTTTCCTCCATGCAATGAAAAATATTGTCTGAAATGGCTGAAAACTTGTAGTCTATGCAGGTTGTGTCGGGCCACCCATGGAAAAGACAGTTGTGCTGGCTCTGCCTGTTACATGGTGCAAAGAGAATGGAGATACCTTTTATTCTGAGAAAGCTCAGCACACTACTGACTGAAAATGAGGAGCTGGGATTTCAGTCTCACAGCCAGACGAGGAGCCAGAAAAAGTGACTGCCCCCATGTTCCCTAAACCCTCATTTTCAGGGATGTGTCTCAAAATGCTGATTGTTGCTTGTGGAAAGCAAAGGGAGCTCCCACGTTCCCCTGCTCCGTTATTGCCTGTGCCTGTGCAAAAGCAGATGGGTTCTGGTAGCCAGGTGCAAAAACATCTGAATGGAAGAAAAATAGATTTTCCATAACACCGAACTAAAGGCAACTTCTTTTTTATTTTTTTTTTCCTAAACAGAATTTACAAGCCATTACCCATCACATCCAGAGTATTACCAGAGCTGTCAAGAGAAAGAAATCAGTGTGGAAACAGCATTCCACTGGGAAACATGAAATGGCAACAAGTTGGTCCCTCTACAATATGTCCAACACTTAATATAAAATGATGTACAACTAACCTGCAATGAGTTCTGCACACGAACTCTCTTCTGGGATGCTGGCTTGTGATTTACTCGCTTGCTCAAAAAAATAACTTCTTATAAAAAAAATATAATTCTTTGTTTCCCTTCTTTTTTCTCAGCACAGACTAATGAAGAAGCTGAGTGATTCAGCTGCTAATGTGATCATGAGGGGGATATGTTTCAGCATTTATGATGATTCTGGGGTGATTATAGCTCTCTCTCAGCTACTTTCCATGCCATGCTCTCTTCAATTTGAGTAACAAGTGGCTTCAGACACTTCTGTGGAGGATTAAGTATTATCTCAGTGATGAAGTCTTCTTCTTTCTCATCAGCTTTCTGTTCTTAATGCTTTGTGTAGTTCTCTTCCATTTGCTTTCCCCTCACATATTCAAGCTCTCTCCCAACACCTAAGTTTGCATTCCAGCTTTGATTAACCTGTGCCAGTGTATGGTTAATGGGCCAAGTGAGGGCTCAGGGACATTGGAGGAATTTCCTGCAAGCATTTGCCCTGTGCTCCTTCAGCTGTGATTTCAGCTCCCAGACAGAATCCCAGACCAACAAACTGTGACAAAGTGGCTCAAAGCTGCAGCCTCCTGCATCTTTCTTTCTTCATGATCTTCTTGTATTTTCTTCCTTCATTCTCCCTTGTTTTTCTCACTCTGACTTCTCTGCTTACTCTTTATTCCTAGTTCTTTCCTCCTCTGATCAATTTTGCATTCCCAGCTATTAGCTGCCTTTACTTCCTTCATAGCTTCCTTTCCAGAAGTGGTCCACTCCTGCAACATTAAACATTTCTGAGAGAAAAAGCCCTACCTAAGCTGATTTTACAAGCCATCACCCATCACACCCAGCACCTTGTCAGGACTCTACTCACCTGCTTCCCGTTAATCTTCTCACCTCCCTGGTTTCCTTCTCCTCTCAACTAACTGGAAATGCTGATGACAACCATTAATTCCATTTTATATCCCCCCAGCCATTTGTCTGCCTTTTTTTTCACCCAATTTTAGCTTCTCCCTGAACTCTCACTGGCAACTCTGTTTTTGGCCATGTTTCTAGATCTCAGTTCCCTCCCCATCCTCCCTGATTCTTAGGCTCCTTCTAATGTTATTACTCACTCCTCCTCAACACTTTATGGCTTACAGTCCCCTAAAGTAACAACACTCTTCGAACTATTCTTGTGTCCATGAGATTTTTTTTCTGCTTCTCTTTTATAGACCTTTCTCTTATTGCTTCTTTTCTGTAACTGGTGCCAACCTCATTTCTCTCTTCACAGTCCCAGCAGTCACCCACATTTAGCCCTGCAATCAGCTTTCTCTGTGTTCCACTCCATCGTGTTTCTTGTCATCCCAGATGAATCATGGTCACCTTCAATCTCCATACAGAAAAATCAAACGGGATGATGGCTGAGAAACATCCTTCCCTGGGAGGGCCTTGGTGTTGAGCAGCTTTCTGTGCATTTTGCACTTCCATGTAAATTCAGATGAGTTATGTGTAAATAAATATAGCCAAAAGGGAATTTTATGGGTTATTCAAGCATTTGTAAAAGCTAGGTCATAGGCAAGCACATCTTTACCGTATGGCAGAAGTTTTACATCAGGAAATTTCGGGGGCCTCCTAGACACTATGTCCTATTAAGATGATCGGTTGTAACTGCTGTTCCTCCCTTAGGACACAGCAAAGAATCATTCCTTATATATTATTTACATGGAGCTCTAGCCTAGGTAAATATATATGGTAATGCTGACTGTGTCATTTTGCACCTCGCTGTATTCCTGCTCTTTTTCTTGCTGTGGTAATACACTCGTTTGCAGCAGCTCTTTCATCAGAATCTCCTTCAGCAGGGCTACTAGTGTCTCTCAGGCTGTGGTGCATACATTTGCTGAGGGATACAGAGAAAACTGAAATAGAAAAGATTATTTTTTAAACCCCAAGACGTTTGTCACTTAGGCTGTAAATCAGCTGTGCATTATACAGATATGTTACTGCTTTTTAAAGTGTTTGCATTTGAAAATCCACTATGGTGGAAGCTGCAAATTCCCTCCAGACTTTCTGCCATTAGATTACTTTAATTATGCAGCAACTTCATCCTCATTTGAATACAAAGGGCCTGATTTTCATTGTGTTAGAGACATTCAGGCACTTTCTAGCCAGAGCAAAGCAGTGTCAGCAGGAGCAGCTCAGACCTCTTCACACCTGCTCCCACCAAGCTGCCAGCTCCTATATGGCTGGGGAGAAGGGGGCAGTTCTGGTGAGCAGACATCCCCAATGACAGTGCCAGGCCGGATGCTGAACTTCAGCGAGGTTGCAGACAAAAGGAGTGGCTGGAAGCTCCTGGGAGCACAGCCCTGCAGAGGGGCTCACACTGCCCGAGGATGGGAACAGTGACAGCAGGGCTGTGGGCACCTCCCAGGGCTCACAGAGGGACTTGGGCTGTGATGTGGATTTGTCCACGCAGGAGAAGGTGGCAGGGGCTGAGCCTCTGCTCTGGTTTTGCTGAGAGGTGCAAGTTGTCTTTTCTACTGAGCTTTTTTAGCAACACTCTGACCCAGACAGTAACTGCACAACCTTCCTCCATTTTGGGGTGCTATGAAGAAAGAATTGTGCCTCAGCCAATGCCTTTTTTCCTCTCCAAGAAATGCAGAAAAACGTATTTGATGCCATTTTTGAGTGCTGCACTCACAGAAGTAGAGAGGAAGGTGTGAGCAGGCAGCTGCACTCACCCAGCCTCCCCCTGTCCCTGCTCCAGGGAACCTCTGGGACTTGGCTGACGACTCTGTGCAGCAACCCTTCAAAGACTTTTCTCCCTTGAACTTGTACAGTAATTTCTTTAAGTCTATGCAAGCTTTCAGAATTTACAACATCTGTAAGTCTGACAAAACTACCACAGTTTAAATATCGATTGTGCAAAAATTGCCCACTCTTTTGGTTGGTTTTGTCTTAAACTTGCCACCTTGCATCGTTTCTTGATGACCTCTAGTTCCTGTATTATGAGGATGAAGTGCAATCACCACCTTGCCACCTCCACTGTGACATTCACAACTTGCATTTTACTGGTGGTTCTATTCAGCCTAGTGGCTTATATGGAAATAATTTTGTACCTCTGTTCACCTTTGCAACTTCCTCTGAGTATTATCCAATTGTCTGTATCCTTTTCAAGAGGAAGGATTAAAATTGCACACATTACTTCAAATGTGGGATTATTTAATGGGTTCATATAATGGCATAATGATGTTTTCTGTTCTATTCTCTATTCTTTTGCTTTTAATTTTTTCATTTTTTGATTGTCAGTGAGCATCCCGCTAATAGATGCATGAAAGTGGCTTTTCTAACCTCAAGATGTTTTTCTTGAGTAGTAATAACTAGCTCACAGCCCATAATCATGTATGCAAAGTTAAGATTGTGCTTGGGTTTTTTTGGCTTTTTTTAAATGAATTTCATTTCTTCACACTTTGGTGTTAAATTTCATCTGCCGTTTAATCATGAAGTCACATAATACTGTAATTCTTCTGCAATTCTTTTCAGTTCACTTGTCTTTTACTAATCTGAATAATAAAATATCAGCGAGCGTCCTCACTGACAAGGCTTTTCCCCACATCCTTTGTGTATAATTTGAAAAGTGATTGTGCTGGAACCGTCTGCAGGATGGCACTGGGGACTACGCTACACATTCCTGCCCTTTTATTCCCACCTTCCAGTTATCTGCTCATCCATGCAAAGGTTTTTCACAATCATATTCCAAAACAACTAACATTTTAAGAATTTCTGCTAAAACCAGTTCTCAAAAGCCTTTAGGAAATGTGAGGAAATACCTCATCAGACTACAGTCTTTCGTGCACAGACAAGTTTCCTTCAAAGTACTCCAATAGACTTGAACAACACTATCTTTTTCTTTTTCTACAAGAGTCTCAGCTTCTCCTCATATATCCCAGCTTGGGTCAATGTGTCTGTTAGTTTTTGATATGGTGCAGCTTCTACCAATTTACCCAGTGTGACAAAGCTTAAATTCCCTGATTCCTCTGCCACCATCCTTTAAATCAGCTTCATGAGGCCATTTACTCCTTGGTATTAAGATTGTTTTAAACAAAAGACTAAACACTACCTAGTAGCTCACCTATTCTATACTTCAGTATATACATATATATATTCACCTAGTTTTTGGTGAATACCATCTAGTCTATGTCTTTTGTTATTCTTCGCTTTTTCAGCTGTCTCATCTGGCCTTACTCTTTCTCAGAGCTCTATTTATGCCTTGATCATCTTCTGGCGCTCAAGCTTTTTGCAAATGAGGCACCTGGAAAGGATAGTCAGAGATTTGAACAATATGGGCTTTGGTTTACATTCTGCTTGGGCATTTAGTCTTGTAGGAAAAGTGATTTTTTTTCTTTGGTGCATAACCTCAGCTACCCAAGAAGTGTATTTTTTCCCTAAGTGCTTCCTCTACCTTGTTCTATAAACACTCTTCTTTTTAAAAAACCACAAAAACATGCATTTTATCTGTATTTAAGTATGTTATTTTTTATCAATTTAAGCATTCTCTGAGCTGCATGCCACCTTTTTACCTTTTCAGATGAAACTAAAAGCTAAGGGAGTAAAGTGCTGTAGGTAGATTGAGGATTGAGTACTCAGACAGCATGGATTAGCTAATTTTCAAAGCACTAATTTTCTAGGTGATTTTACAAGAATCTAGACAGGTTATATATAGAGGATGTACAAATTTTTCAACTAAATTGAAAGATCTCTGAGAGAAACTTTTCATCAGTATGAAATTGCTGAGTGGTCCACTCCTCTGCCTTTGAAGCCTGTGCTCAAATCTCTGTTGCATCCTCGCCCTTTTGGATGGAAGGTGATATATTGCAGCATACAAAAATTCTGTTCAAATGAAATAGCAAAAAGGATCCCTTCCCTCTCATGGCCTGCCACGTGTGGCCAGAAAAACAGGTCTTACTCTATGAAAAATAACATTGGTGAAAAATTCACACATATGTGGGACCTGCAACTTGGTTATGGAGGGCAATGGGTTACCCAGGACAACAGCTAAAGTTAAATGATGATAAAGGTAGTTTGTCCTTCAGACAGATCCAGCTGGAATTTCTGAAATATCTGGAAGAAAATCCTGTGGCTTGAATGCCAGAGAGTTTTAAAATGGGGGAGCAAAGAGCAGAAATAGAGGTGAACAGTTTGAGGGGCTCCCTCTCTTCTGCGGAGCAGATGCTGTTTCTTCAGGACTTGAGGCAGCAGTGGATTCCCTAACACATTGTGATTCCTCATAATACCATTCAGCTGATTAACTAAGCCAATAATTAAACTTCTTAACTTGAATGGAGATCAGAGAGATGAAGGTGTGTATGAAATAATTATGCTGGTTTTACATTTGTAGCTTTCCTTATCTGCAAACCTTGTTTCCACTCTTACCTCTAAATCCATGGGCTGTATGCTTCTTTTCTCTGAAAGGCAATGAAACAGGTTACACAGTTTGACAGAGCCTGCTCTAGCAGCTGAATTCTACCTGCCTCACCAGCATTTCACAACTAAGTCATTCTCTCTCTCTCTTTTTTTTTTTTCTTCATAGAAAGTCTGGGCTTGAGGTCTCCAGGAGTGATGACTTTGGGAGAACTAGGCAAGTAATATTATTCTGTGATCTCAGAACTTTCACCAGTTTGCTAGTCCATTTAGTAATCTTCCCTTGCACTGCAAAATACATGTATTGGAAATGAAGGGTACAGCTAAGCACTGCTGAACCACAAAATTCCTGAATGTCTCCTAAAATAGTCTTGCTCCACTAAGATTAAAAGTTAAGTGCTTCATAACAGGTAAATTATCATCTGAAAAATACAGCCTTTGCTTAGTTAGCCTTTGGAAGGTGGGGAAGCTCTGTAGGTAATAGCTCAGATAAATTAAGGAACAGGAAAACTTTGCTGCCTGGTCTCATTGTATAAGCATGGGGTGCTTAGCAGGACCTGTGAAATGAACTTTTGTAATGTGGTATAAGGGCTACACCTGAAGGTCTCCACTGGTGCAGGGTCACACTGTGCTGAGGACTCTGAATATAAAACCCGTGTAACAATGGAGCAGCAGGAATTAGTAAGATTATAAACTCAGTTATGAAGTACTTATATTAAACCTTCTTTGAAGTCAGAAGGATTTTGAATGCAGCAATCCCTTGACGTGAAATTCAATCCTTTGAACCCTTATAATTTGCTTCCTAAAGTTGCTACAGACTATTGGGTCAGGTAGTCTTCTTACACATTGGAGACAAAAGGCTTTGATTTAGCTGTTCACACAGAGTCTATCCAGGAGCCTAAATTGTAGATAATCCTTCATCACCTATGCAGGAGCAGCGTGTTTCTCCTCTGATGCCATTGCTAAAGTTCTTCTGGATAAAGCCCTTGGAGGCAATAAACTTGCAACATCAAGTTTCATTCTCTTCCTTCTCAGTCAGCTCAGAAAAGTCTTCCCACGGTGAAGAAGCCGAGGGAATAAACTTTGAACTCCCAGAAAGCTAGGATTGAAAATGGTGAGTTCAACTTCTTTACAGTAACAAGAATGACTTTGATAATCTGACCTGCAAAAGGGTGAGCCCTGTTGACACACAAGCATGACCACGTAGATTGCAGACACCTCTAGATCTGCTGAATTGCAGAGGGCTGAGGTGGCCCCAGCCAAAATGCAGAAGCAAGGCTTCAGCTGCAGCTGAGGGCCCGTATTTCCATCCAGGTGATGCTGGGCAAATGCACAGCTTGTTTCTGGTGCAGTAGATGCAATGTGCCCAACACACACCAGAGCCTCTGTACTTGTGCTGCAGCACAGCTGATCTCTCACACATTAGAAAATACTTAAATGTTTTGAACAAATTTATTTTTCTCCACTAAAGCAATATTTCCTGAAGGGGAATTGAAAGTAAAAAGATGATAATAGATACCAAGTCAGAAAGCAAATTCCCCATCTACTGAATTTTTTCCTCATAGCTCTTAATCCATATTTCACACTGCATTAATTTGAAAAGGTTTGCAAGTGAAAGGTATAAAAATTATTTTAGTATTAGAGAAAGATGTCCTAAACCAGGACACTTAGGTTCACCCATCCAGCTAATGGAAGAGATTACAATCCACTCGGATTGCTGTTATGGGAGTACTGATGTACAGGAAATGTCCTGCTTCTGAAAGGGCTCTTTAGCCTAGAAAAGGATAACAAGAACCAGTGTCTGGAAGTGAAGACAAAGCTAAATCTGAAAAAAGGATGTGTTTTGTATGAGCGTGACGATGTAACTGCTGGAAAAAATTCCCAGAGGAAATGATAGATTTTCTACTTGTTTGTCCTTAAAGCCAGCACAGCTTTCTGAAATAAATGTTATGATAAAACACAAGTTTCTGGGCTAAACATAAATATCTGTTTGTGAATTGGAATAATGAAGGACACCAAAGAGGACAAAATAGGGGATCAAATGTTTTATTTAACGTTTAAACTCCTCATTCAGTTTCTGAAGCTGCTCTTGTACCTGGTCTGAGTAGGGCAATGGGGATGCAGGATTCACTCCAATATATTATTTATTGTTACTATATGTTTGCCATTTATTATTTTTTATTCGCAATTAGAAAGTTGATCATTTTCACCTTAATATTCAGCAGCATATTGTGTTTTTAAGGAACAGGGCATTACCTTGGAAGGACAATATATTCTCAGTGCAGTCATGCTTGACCTGGTAATGACATGACCCCAAACAGCGGCTTCAGCTTAAGCTTGCTAAAGAAAAAGGTATCAGAGAAGAATTTCATTCCAGTTTGAGCTGAGATTACTTGAGTCGACTTCCAATATGATTTCTTTCTCTTTCTAAAGAACATAAATCCTTTAACGTTAGGGCTATCTTCTGCATTAAAAGTCAGTGGTATTGTCAACATAACTTTGCCAAGACTTTGTCTTCACTTATTTCCAGTTACTTTAACAAGATGCCATGCTGAAATAAGATGCTTCCTGGAAATGTAGGATTTTACAGTCTAACCCTTTGAATATTCTCCCTTCTTCAAAAAACATCCTCTGATTTTCTGAAAGGAAAAGGCATTTCTCCTAGAAATCAATAAACTTTAGAGGAGATAAAAAGCACCACTGTCTTTTTCTTTTCTCAATTTAAATCCTATGAGAAAATCAAAGCCAAATTATTATGATCTGTTTTCAGGTTGTTTAACGTTTATTATCAAAAATGTTGTCTTGCTTCTTTCCACTGGGTTGTAGTAGAAAAAAAAATAAATCACAATATAGTATCAAGAGGGAAACTTGGCCCTAATTCAGCACTGTATAAACAACTGCTTATGATATATTTACTGAAAAAAAAAAAAAATGCTTAAATATGTAGCTGAATCAGGACGTTTCTATGTCCCGNCTGAAAAATTATATATATATATATGCTTAAATAGGTAGCTGAATCAGGACTTTTCTATGTCCCATTATAGATTACATTCAGCCTTTTTTCTCAAGCACAGCTAGAGCTTGAATCAAGGAGATGTTTCAGCTCATATTTAACCCTTCCCTACATCCAAGGTAGTTAACTAAGATGCCTGACAGCTGTTGGCTAAGCCACTGGTGGAAACTCCTCTCTCCCCTTGGCATGGGCAGCACGGGGGTACCAACGTCCCCAGGCTCCTGGGAGTGTAAGCACCTGTGTGCCAGCACTGGCAGAGAGGCATGAACCCCACTGGGATCAGCTTCCCGAGCCCCAGTGATCCACGAGCAGCAGCAAACACCCAGTGCTGCAGATCCAAGGGAGGCTGGGAAGAGCTGCTGCCCTTCCTGGCACTCTCCTTGCCAAGCCAGCACTGCAAACCCTGCCTCTCCCCAGGGGAGGAGTCCTTGGAAACCACTTATCCCAGCCCCTTCCATCACCATCCTGTCTTACTAAGGAAGTTGCTATTTTGCCTCTCTTTTGTAAGGATGTGTGGTGACAAAACGAAGGTTTCTGTGTTCTTACCTCTCCAGCTATCACCACTAGAATAACAAAGATTCAAAAGCTTAATGCTGGGAGATGAAAATTATAAAAATGAACGGCAACTGAACCCTCTCCATCTGATTTTATCTCACACTCTCTCCCTCCTCTTTTTCCTGCTTACTCTTGAGAGTGGAGCTCTGTGAATTATCAGGCATCAACAAAATCATAAAGTAATCATCGAAATATGTCTATTGCAGATTTCCTTGTATTGTTTTCTCTCTCTCTTCTCTGTGTAAACCACTGGCAATTGTTTTTTGCTGCTCTTTTCTGTCACTGTCTATTTCTTTTTCACAATTAATGCATCTGAAAGCCATGCAGGATGCTTCAGGTACCACACAGAGAGCACTGAGCTCTCAAAAGTGAGAGAAGCAAACACAGAGCAGGAAAAAAGTAACATATTATGATTTCTTCAGTGACAAGCTTTGCTCACACTGTGAAATGAATGAACTCTTTTCTTAATTTTAGAAAAAATATTTTATGCTCAGAACTTCCCCACAGAATTTTATGCCTGGGTCAGAACTTAGATTATGGACATTTCTTTTCTGTGACATGCAGTTCCATTTAGAGTACATCACTTCTCTTCTTTAATTGTATTGAGTTGGCCACAGTGGAGCTGCAACTCTGGTGCTCACTCCATGAGATCCAGTGAAGGGATGAGCCACACAGAAGGGACATCTTGCCCAGGTGTCCCTAATTTCAGAGACCAAGAATGAACCTCCCATGGGAATGAAACGGAAGAATTCATTTACTTCCTCATTCATCATCATCAAATTCACAGGAGTGAGGAGAAGGGATGGCATCCTTTCCCCTTCTTTCAGTTATCCTCCCATGAAGGTTTTTTTTGCTCCTGAAGAATAGATTTTTTTTTTCTTTAAGGGCAGTTGCAATATTACTTAAAGATCTATGTGAGGGACAGTGCCTAAGAAATATTCCTTTAACTTCTTCCTCTAACCTATACATGATAAGGGGCATAAAGTGTGAATAAAGACCATGCTCTATGTAAGAGTATGGAGTAAATACATTTCCTCTTAGTAAGAAAGTCTGGGAGTGGTATGTACTGAAGAAGTTTGGCTAATATTGCTGCTATAACATGTAGAAGTAGATGGGTCATAAATCAGCTTCATCATAGCTGTAGGAAAACTGCCTGGAAAAACAATCTAATGCAACCTCACAATGGCAAAATCGCATGAGAAACCTCAGGCAGCCCAGCTGTAACTTCATAAGAAAATGAGATGTCTGTGTTCCCTAGACCTTGCCTTTTGTCCAAACTAAAAGTGACTACTTAAATTGTTCCTTCAATATGACCTGTAAACATAAAAGTGGATGCACACATTTTGGTATTTCCTCAACAGGGAAAATTTACTTCTGTGCTGCTTGTATGCGGACAGAGATTTGATATTGAACATGTTTTCAGTAGAAAATTAATTGATACAATGTATTTGCAATGAACTTTGCTTTGTGGTGCACCTTACTGTACTAACATGGCTCTAGCAATATTTATTTAGAAAAATGCAGTAGGCAAAAAGTCCATTGCAAATTTACATTTTGAGACTCTTAAATGTACTCCTTTACCTAAAAAAATTAATTTAAAAGGTAGAAAGAGTAAAATGGATGGTATATTTATCAGAAAAAGCACATTTCTAATCCACCAGCAGATTGACATGCAGTCTACTACGGTAGTATCTATCACATGAATTACTAAATGTGAGGCTGAAGCAGCATCTATTTATTACTCATCTTATAATTAGCAGTGGAGATTCGTGTGGCTACACTTACCTAGAGTGTCACTATGGCCCCACAGTCACCACTCCATCATCCAGGGTGCTGGCAAGATGGAATCCTCTGGAAAAGAGCAAATCCCGGTAGCAGCCTGGCAGGGATGGTGTCATTCAAGCTTATGCCTTGCTCCCTGCTGACCCCAGGCCGTGGCAGGCTGCTGTGCAGGCCCTGGCACTGTGCTCCCCATGCTTTGTATTCCTGGAGGAACCAATTCCAAGCCACGGCACGGTGCAAATGTGTGGGACTCCTCCAAATCCGGCATCCTAACCAAGCTCACAAGCCAGAGCCTGTTTGGATTCAGGACTTTTCTGATTCAAACCCAGAGGTTTGGGACCCAGGCTCACGGCAGTAAAGATGCTCAGGTTATGCCTGTACCAAGGGATCCAGGAGTGCTTTCCCAGTCTTGGTGCCACATCCTGATTGCATGGCACTACCTGGAAAAAACCCATCCTTCTCTCCTCTCCCTCATTCCCCATGGTCATAGGAGTCAGTGCACTCCAACCAGCTCCAGATGAAAGCTTAGATGTCCTGAGGCCACTCACAGCCTCAGTGTCCTGCACAGTTATCTTGGAGGTGATCCTGACAGAGAATTTTGTTATCTTGGTTGTGATTCCTAGCAGGAACCAGGAAAATTCTTGGAACCAGGAAGTGTCCTGTTCTGTCATGGTTGGAAATAACGATCCCAGCTCAACCTGAGCTGGTTGAGTGTAGAGCTGTACAGCCCAACCAGTTCTCAGGAGGAGCACCCATGTCAGCTCTAGATACACAGAGTGACTTTTATTCTGAACAGGTTTCTAATTCAAGTTGGCACAGCCGCTGTACGAATGGCCTTATTTCTGTCCCTGGAAAGAATAGAGCTCCGTGTGCTTCCTCAAGGAGCACAGTTAGAGCTGAGTCAGCTCTGAAGTTCTGGCACAGAATACCCACAGCCCAGGTAGCCAAGAGCCAACTGCCCTCAGCAGTGCTTTATCTTACACAAGCATTTTTCAGGAGGGCAGGAATTCTATCGAGTGTTGCCACCGTAAACCTCAGGAGAAGAACACCTTTGATGTCAGCAGAGTAACTAACCAAATTACACCCTCTGGGAGAGCAGAGCAAGCAGTTAAAAGCAGCAGACATGAGGTGAAACCCAGAACAGCAAGCCTCACTTTAGCAATACAGATGTTTTACAGGTACAGCTGTTCAGCTCTCCACACCTACAACTCCCACCAACATCACGGTGCAAATGTTTGCACAGGGGTGGTGGGATTAATTCTGTGGTCACCTGAGATTCTGTAAGGGGGAGCTGACTGCTTTTTTCAGAGGAAACGGAATAGGGCACAAGTCAGCTGCTGTAATGAAAATGTTCAGCCTCACATCATACCAGAAGAAAAATCACCAGAAAATGGTTAGTCAAACCCATGTTTCCAGTACAGAAATGTTGACTCTTAAACAGAAGGAATAAAACATTTACCTCTGTTTAGAACAGCCAATATCCCAATATCCAAGCTCCTTTGCAGTCAGAGAAGAAACAAGGGGGAATGGTACATTGACCCAAGTGGGAAAGTGGGTCATCGATGTCCCAGGTTTTGAACTATTCTGAGATTTCTCTGTTGAATTTTCCTATATAAGACTATTATATATATATATACACATATATATATATAATTCTGATCCCAAATAAAACCTTCCAATCCTCTTTTTGTGTGTGTAAAGTACACTGTTTTGTTTCTTTTCTGGCAAGGCTGTCAGTTCCTTTGAGGAGCGGAAAGAGGGAACCCACACAGCATATGGTGAGAGTTGCCTGCATTGCTGTTCCCAAAGAAAGCTGTCTGGCTGTCCTAAAATAAAAAGAACAAAGCATGTGAGGAGAAATGCTGCATATTAGCACCAAAGATTACCTCAGACACCACATTTTTTTTCCTCAGAATATGTTGTGAAGACTCAACAGGACAAGATATTTAAACATACACTTAAAATTGTGAATATTCCTGTGTGAATCACTGAAATTACTATATCTAATAGCCTCTCAGATTCTATATGCTAAATAATGCAGTTATAGTAGATATGCTGGTTCATTCGTATTCCCAAGATACCTGAGGACCTGTACCACAGCTCTCAGCCTGAGTCCTGACCTGGTTAATGCTCGACACCACCTTGAGCAGTGTTTCAACTACCCCTAAAACTTTTTTCCTCGTTACGATCATCATCAGATTTATATGCAGTGAAAATGTACTTGATCAGGATTGCCTCAAGCCATCTCCTTCAGGTGTGCTCCTTCAAAGGCTGTGCTGAGCTGTGTTGGTTATGAATGGTCCCTGCCAAGAGTATTTGCCAGCAGCACTCGTCCCCAGCCTTGCTGGTGGGCAAATTCCTGAGAGAACATCAAGAAACGAAGAGCTGTGCAGCTTTAAATCAAATGCCATTGAAAATTATCAGCAGCCTCCTTACCCCTGGTTATCAAAAGGCCTTGGGAATGAATACTTTAGTGACAGACAATGTTGCAGCACCGCGTTAAGACAACAAGAGCTGTCAGGAGAGCCTTATTCCCCACCCTCTTTGGAATGGCTCACCTGGTGACCACTGACCCTCTGATTTAAGTGTGGGAGCTTTTAATGCAGCAATTAGTGCAAGAGCTTAGAGCAGGGCAAGGTCTCTGCCTAACAGCATGGAAAAGGTACTTCAGAATTTTGCTTATCACTTAAGTGGATTTCCTCTGTGCCTGGTTTTCTCGGTTCTCAGGCAACCTTAGCTGCAAGTGCAGATTTAGATAAATTGTGGAGAACTACACATTTTCAGAGATGATTCATCTGATATATTTTAGATGTCTATGCTACAGTGAGATTATCATGTCTTAGAGTCCATTGAGTGACAGATGAGTTCTGCATCGACAAGAAAGTGAGCCTTTAGTGTAACTCACAGGGAGATAACTCCACAGTAGCTATCTCCTGCTAGGCAGACGAGTCCCATGCTAAATACCTGTCCCAGCAAATTCACTCAGTCTGACCCCCAGGATTTTTGACTCAAGCCACATGTGAAAGGTGAATATGCCTTAAACCAACATTTTGGGATTCCTTTGCTTACATTTAAGTAATATTGCTGTCAACAGAAGGAGGGTTGTCTCATTTCATTAAGCAATTGAGTACCTGTTCTGCAGATCTTATACTGGAGGAGAAAAGCAGTTGGGTATCAAAGCACTATAAATCAGTTTAATCACTCTACTTATCTTGGTATATGGAGTGGCTACAACAAAGAATTTGGCTGATCATCTTTCTTCAGCTGTCAGCTGCTCTGGAGCAGTGGAAGATTTCTATCCTTTACAAAGAGCTCTGCAGCTGCCGAACGTCTAAAGCAATTCAGGAACCCGTCACAGGCTTTCCTGTGGCAGCCGTGAGTGAAGTCTCACTGCAGAGGGGAAGGAAATGAACTTGCTTTGCTCTTTTAGTATGGGTGTAATCAGCATCATTACCCAAGGGAATTGAGCTGTAAATCTAATGTCAGCTTCAAGGTTAGTATCATCCAGAGGACTTCCTAGGGAGAGACGGGTTCGCTGTGATGAAGTATTTTGACTTACTACTGTTGCGTTACTTTTCACTGTGTAGCCCTGCAGCTACACAAGCTGTTACCTCGGTGGACATTTCCTGCCTGTGGCCCCTTAGGGAGGTGATTTGGAAGACTAGGACAATGTGTACTGGAAATCCACCTGTCAGAGGAGGGGGAGAAGTGTAGTGTTGGGGATAGAGTGTTAAACTGCAGTTCTCCTTTGCCTTCATGGTCCCAAATCTGAATAAGAATGTGTTTTCATGAAACAGCAATTTCAGGATGAAACTTGGGGTGACCCCTTCTACACCTGCAATACCACTTTCTACTCTCCAGCCCAGCCTGTGCACAGCAGTGAGTCTGCTTTTCATTTGTCCTTTTGATGAGATTTAACCTCAGTATCCAGTGCAGTGACCAATGCCAGGGTAATCTGAGCCAGTGAATTCCGTCACTGTCTCCTTTGCTCTGCCAGTTCTTTTGAAGAACAACCTTCTTCACCTGGGGCTCCTTCAAGTTTCTTCAGGAAGTCTGAAGTCAGACATGCCTCTCTCCCATCTCTAGGTGCCTGTCTGGGAGTGGATGTGTGTTTTTCCTTCTAGTTTTTCTTTTCTATTCCTACAGTTCTCCAGGGAGAGTTGTGGCCCTTAGCAACCCCAGGGCTACAACAGTCTGTCAACATCACCACAGGCAAGCAGGGGTCACCAAAACACCTCACTCCTATTGGGTACAATCTTGCCCACTTTAGAGAGTCTTCCTCTCCCTGCTCTGACTGCCTGCTGCCTCCCAGCATGGTGGCCTGATGACAGAAGTCTTGAGCTGACTCTTCCTCAAGCAATCCTCAGGATGGGCTCATGCACAGCTCCCAAGAAGGGCTCAACTTTTGTCATAACCTTTAAGCACAAGCTTAGTGGTGGCAGACAGGTAGGGGTTCAAACACCTGTTAAAACTAAGTGCACCTTGCTGTTCCTTGCTGTGTGATAACTGGTCATGGATTATACTGGAATGGTGGAATTTCTGATGGAAGCCAGAGAGGTTTCTCCAGAATTGCTATCCCCAAAAGCTGCAATCATTTTCTTATTCCTCCTCTCTGAATAACCTGAAAGAGAATACTCATGTTTAAACACCTGTGATTGAATATTTTTCTGTCTAACTCATATGAATCTATTCCCAGTGCATTATTTTAGAGTCTACCTTCAAATCTGTATACTTGCTGATGTTGAGTGGACATTACAGAATCCTCTGTTGGAATTTTACCTCATTTTCTAAATTCTCAGAATAAATTATCACAGTAATTCCTTATAATAATACTTACAATAATAATTCCAAGAGGACAAATTTTGCCCTTGTTTTATTCCCATGTAAACCCATGGGCAAAATTTCAGTCAAAAAACTTCAAAGCAAGATCTGGATAACAAATTTTCAATTTTGCAGAGCTCGCAGGACCAGATTTCTCTAATCTGAAACTGGGCCCTAAGGCATATTTATGCACATGGAGGTTCACCCTTGTGCAGTCAAATAATGTAAACTTCCATTTATAAATGATGGGATTTACACATGCAAGGGCTAGAGTTGTTCTTGTAAATAAACAACTTGTGAAGGCACTTGCAATTATCTGCAGGAATAGTGGGTCTCTTTTCTGGCCTGATGGCTTTTTCTACTGTATTTAGGTGAGAAATAGATTTCAGCAGGACTTTTGTATAACCCTTTTTATCATTACTGCATGACTCCTTCCACTGTCTTCAGCTGAGATGCTGACTGTGCACCTCAAGATCTTGCACTATTAGCTCTGCTCTCTCTCTAAAGGAAGTTTAACATCCTACAGTTAGGCTGAAAAATGGGCAGCATGCATGTTTCACTGTACCCTCCTAAGTTCAATTTCTGCAATATAAATTCAATTTCTACTACATAATGCAAGCCAATAAGACTAGAAACCGCTTTTGTAGAAAACCAGATAATAGCTTCTCCCTAGATTGCTTCTTGGCATAATTACCTTATTTGGTGGCATCTCATCACAAGACTGATGGGGCCATGCCTCTTTGTGGAGAATGGGTAATGAAGCACTGCAACAAGGCCCTGACATAGTTTAATTGAGAATAAAATGCATTTTATGCTAACTCATAACATACAGGACTGGAAAGAGGTTTGCAATGTAACACAGTTCCCTCTTTCTTTCCTGTTACTTTTTTTAGCATACAAATTAATAATCTGTAACATACAATTATAATAATTGGAATTCTAGTATATAACAGGCATGAACGTAATTTAAATGAAGCAGAGCTGCACGGTGACAGCAAGAAGTCTTAACTTTCATGACCAAGTATAGTGATAACAGTCATCATGAACATGTTTGTGTGAGTTGCTGGAGTGAGCACTATCCTGATATGGTTCCGTATATTTGTATTAATTATTGATGATATTGAGCTAAACAAATATTGATGTGTCTTTTATCAATATAAATGCCTTTGGAAAGTTTGTGTTGCCTCCTGCACCGACTCCTTTCCACAGGTCAAGTAGTGACAGCGCTGACCCAGGCCCAATTTCTTCCTTTGGAGAGGATGGCTGGAGAGGTTGGAGCAGTCTTTTAGTCTCCCTGGCCCACTTGGCCCATGAAGGATTTGAATACATGGCCCTTGCACTGCTACATGGCCTGGCATCCTCTCAGTGTCCTGTGCAGTGCCTCAGAAGGAATTTCACAACCCCAGCAGGAAGGTGTTTGCACTGGCTGGTGAGAGATCAGCAGGCAGATGTGTTCCATAAATCCCACTCTCTGTGGTCCAGGCACTTGATGCATCACTTTCCTCCATTCAGTATTAATTCCTGAGCTCTCTTCTTCCCTTGAGAAATACAGCAGAGATCAATGCTGCCTTCCAAAGGCAACTGCAGTGGGGCTGGGCTTTTGTATCACACACACGCCGTGTGGGATAATTCAGCAGCCATAAAGGACCCACATCACTTTTGAGCAAATGAAAGCCTTTAGTACCCACTGTCTATGGATAGTAAGCAAGCCAGCATCCTCCCACTTCTCCTCAGCTACTGCCAGAGAGTGCCTAAACCAACAGCTGCTTGAGCTGTGCTGTTGGATCTCAAGGATCTTTATCCAAATGCTATGGAGAAGCTGCAACAAGATAAAATGACAGTGACTGTCTTGGTTCCCAGCCTCCTTCCCCTAAAGGGACCCCATACGCATCCCAGGCTCACCTTTGGCCTCAGAGGAGAGGCAGCCATAACACCTACAGTAAAATAAAGCTGAACCCAGGACCCCCAGGTCCTGGTGGAGTGGGTTAAGAAGCTGGTTATTTCTGAAAGATGGAGAAAATGCTCAGGCCAGGTTTCGAAGGAATGCAACAACTGAAGGTGGTTTTCTGCAGGACAGCTTCAGCAAAGTGCTCATCAGCTCAGGGTGTGAGAGGCAGATGGACAAACACAACCTTCCCCATGCTCTCCAGACAGTTTTCCTAACTCCCCCTTCGCTGAGAACTGGGATATTTGGGAACTTTTAGCATTCAAATTAAACATATTTATTCTTTACCTCCCTGATGAAGTGAGAGGGCATCAGTGAAAGTTGAGGCTTTCTTTGGATCTAGTCTTCTGTGTCTCCCTCTGTAACTAGGGAAAAAAGCTTTTTTGAGGGTAAACACACTGAAAATTGCAAGAAGCATAGTTAGATGTCATGGTAATTGGCACAATGACTCAGATGGGCAGAATCAGATTCCAGGGAAATCTCCTTCCCAGAGAAAATCAGTCTGAAGGAAAAATCAAATCAAAATCATGAAGAAAACAGAATTACAGTGGAGAAAATTCTAGTCCTTCACTTCCCAGAGCCTATAAAAAGAACAAACCTATTCGACATTCCACTGAAATGGTATTACCTTCTTATCAAACAAGCTGAAAGAGAATGAAAAGCCAATAGTTTTATTTATACAATCTACATTTGTAGCTGTTTGGGGTTTTTTGGTTGTTTTTCTTTTTTTTTTCCCCACAAAGGGTGCAAGCCCAGCAAGAAAAATCTCTTGAATTTCAATTTTTTGCTGAATGAAATAAAAGCCTGAATCTTTGTAATCACTGCTATTTTACTGTTTATTTTTCTATTCAAAGACACTTCTAAGTCAGAATTTCTGGCTACCTGAGTTGACCTAAAATCAGGTTGCTACAAATGTTTAGCTTTGTTTTTTCTGTATCCTAATAATCTTTACAGCATAAAGAACTTCCTGTTTAGTCAACAGATTGTTCCCTGTTCAGTCAAGCATACTGAGTTCACAGAAATGCTGGACATTGCACTCAAGCTGTCACAGATGACAGCTAAAAACTGCTTAGGTCTAAAATCTAAATTAAAAAGAGTTTCAGTAGGAAACTTGAAAACTAGCCAAAGATGAACTGCAGTTCACATTTTCTAACACGCTCCACAACTACAAACGTAGAACTCAGTAAGAATAAAAGCCTTGATTAGTCTCTGGAGATCAAAATGGGTTGGACCTCGTCATGCAGAGAACAAGTACCTCAGTAACGACTTAATAGGCTGAAATTAGGATCACCGACTTGTAGACTCACAATAAATCTATATTATCATCATCCATCTGGAATTAGTAGCTTCAGAAGAAATTAAATAGGTACTGGCAGACGTGTGGTTGATCCTCCAACTCAGTTTGCTAAATATGTAGATAAAAATATAAATATAGATAAAGATAGGCATGATTGTGCTGTGAATGTCTCTGCTAATGAGTATACATTGATCTGTTTACCTCGAAAACTTTCTGCAGGAACTGAACATTTTAAAGCAGATTGGATGGAGAATTAAGAGTCTCAGAGTTATCATGAGATTCATGTAAATAGCTGGCCTGGGAGAAGAAGGATCAAGAGTGTAGCAATTTCTTATTGAGGAAAGGGATGAAGCACGAAGCCAAATTGTACTGGAGAATCCAAGTCAAGGACAACAGTTACAAACATATCAGCAGCAGAAAATGCTTCAGCTGAACCTTGCCCTATTGTGGAGATCAGAAAACTCCCTTTCTAAGCGCCCAGGTTCCATTTCCTTAATGTTTGTGATGTTTCTCACCTGAATTCCCCCACATTCTTTCTCCACTAATAAGTTTTCTGTCTTGGTTGTGCTGCATGGTATGAGAGAAATACAAAAAAAAAAAAATAATTACAAACAAGGGAAAGAAAATAATCTGGATGTAGATTCATGTTTGGGGTTTTTTTTGTTTGGGTTTGGTTTTTTGTTGGTTTTTTTTCAATGAGCATCACTTCTTTTCTGTGTTTCGGCATTTTTATTTTTCATAGTGGCATTTTTTTTGGCAACTTCTAATGCAGTTTAGGATCTCTGTTTCCAAGAACTTGGTGTGGGCCTCAGTGTCAAATGGGTAAGTGATTTCATTTATTGCAGTCAATACCTTAGAGCAAAAAGTAAGAGCAGCTGTGCTGCTGATTGCAACACTGAAGAAATTTATGTGCTGAGTCACTCTTAATAGTCTTCGTCCGTAGAACTCAGGTGAGCTGGGCGCTCTGCTGATTCAGCTGAGCACTCTCAGCATCTGGGTATTGTGAGATCCCGTCTGCTCTGGACAAGGCATAGAAATCCTGATCCCCCTCTACCTTTTACCATCCCATAAACCCATCCTGAGATGGCCTTGCCAGAAGTTTTCCTGGGAAGAACCTAAGACCAGACCCAATGACTTTGAAACAACAACTAGAATCCAGTTCTTTTGCAACAAATAAACCTGTACTTGCAGAGATTGCCAGTGCTTGGTGCTGTTTCTGTCTAACTTTTAATGAAGGAAATAAAAGTTTTATATTTGTAATACCTTAATGACATACCCCCTGATCAGTCCTGCACTGATTACATCTAAATGTAGCAGGTCAGCAAGAGCACCCCAGTGGCTTCATTTATTTGTCAGATTAAAACTATGTGTGTGTTGATATGGAGCCTCCCACGTGTAGTGCCAGGTTAATGTGTTGGGCTTCAACCGTAATGCTTCCGTCGATTGTTTTGGGTTTTTTTCATTTTGAATAACTCATCGCTAAAAGGATCAACTTAACTTCCCCTCCCCTCCTTAGACAGACTATAATTAACATAGACCACAACCCCTAAGAGGTTTTACAACTTTAAGCACAAAAGCCGCAATGTTTTTCGGTTTAAAAGTCTAGATGATATTCCCTCAATATTGGTTAGAATTAGGCAGTGCCTGCTTGTATTGCAAGCTTTTTCATCTTACTGATGAACTCTTTAGCACTCCTATAAAGCATCTGCCCTGAGTTCAGCTAGGAAAGAGTTAGATTCCTTTCTTGCAGAAGGGACACTGTTGTGTTTTGGATTGACTACTCGCCGTATCAACAGAATTACAGTAAAATCACCCAAAAAAATCAAGAATGAATTTTGATGATAGAATCAGACAAACACAGTGGTGATGGAACCATAACTGGCATCAGCCTGAAACAATCCAACACTGTGTATGTATATCAAAAGACAGAAAAGGTGATCGTGATTAACTGGGATGAACTGTAAAATGTTGGACCTGGGCGTGACGTCACAGCATAGAATAAGGGGTGGATACTGTTCTAGTTTTGGCTGGGATAGAGTTGATTTTCCTCCTAGTGGCTGGTACAGTGCTGTGTTTTGGAATAACGTTGTTAACTGCACTGGATTTGCATGACAAGGGTTTGGTAGAGGGGACCAGGACCATTGTGTGGTGAACTGACCATAACCCTCATTCCCTGTGCCCTTGTGCCACTGTGGGGGAGGAGGGAGAGAATTTGGGACTAAAGTTAAACCCTGGAAAAAGGGATGGGTGTGGGGGAAGGTGTTTTAAGACTTAATTTTTATTTCTCATTATCCTATTCTCTTTGATTGGCAGCCAATTAATTTCCCCAAGTCGAGTCTGTTCTGCCCATGATGGCAACTGGTGAGTGGTGACCTCATTTGTTTTATATATTCTAANATCGTGATTAACTGGGATGAACTGTAAAATGTTGGACCTGGGCGTGACGTCACAGCATAGAATAAGGGGTGGATACTGTTCTAGTTTTGGCTGGGATAGAGTTGATTTTCCTCCTAGTGGCTGGTGCAGTGCTGTGTTTTGGAATAATGTTAACTGCACTGGATTTGCATGGCAAGGGTTTGGTAGAGGGGACCAGGACCATTGTGTGGTGAACTGACCATAACCCTCATTCCCTGTGCCTTTGTGCCACTGTGGGGGAGGAGGGAGAGAATTTGGGACTAAAGTTAAACCCTGGAAAAAGGGATGGGTGTGGGGGAAGGTGTTTTAAGACTTAATTTTTATTTCTCATTATCCTATTCTCTTTGATTGGCAGCCAATTAATTTCCCCAAGTCGAGTCTGTTCTGCCCATGATGGCAACTGGTGAGTGGTGACCTCATTTGTTTTATATATTCTAACTCTTTTACTATTATTATTATTATTGTTATCATCATCATCCCTTGTTCCGTTCTATTAAACTGTATTTATCTCAACTCACAAGTTTTCTCACTGTTGCTCTTCCAATTCTCTCTCCCATCACGCTGCTGGGGGAGTGAGAAAGCGGCTGCGTGGTGTTTAGTTGCTGACTGGGATTTAACTGTGTCATCATCATAGTGCAAATTATTCCTCATTGATCTCTTACATGGAGGTGGAGGGAGAGCCTAGACACACTCTGTGTTTCAAAGTAACTGGCTGTGAAATATTGATTCATTTAAGTTAACAAGCGCCTTCTTGTCAGGTTTTCTCTATGCTCCTATGTGATTTTCCCTTTTATTCAGAAGTCCGTATAAAAAAACTTATTTCTGTAAATGGTTTGATAAAGACACCAGAAACAGCATGCAGGAGGAAAAAAAAAAGAAGAAAAGGCACTTACACCTGCACAGCAACGCATGATTAGTTTTTCTGGTAACTGCTATAGCAATGATTGCTTCATTTGCTGCCCTTGATGCAGGGAGAATCTGTCATCTCAAAGGTTTTCTCCTGCTGTCTATTAATTCCCCTGAATGTATTTGCTGTGGGATATGCCATTTTGTCTTCCCTGGCAACTAAAATTTGTTCCCATGCAACACCACAATGAATACCCCTAGAGAGATAATATAGCCTGACTTAAAAACAAAACAAAACAAAAAGAACACCAAACCCAAAACAAGCAAAAAGTAAGCCCCAGCTAAACCATGAAAGATGTAGAGGCTGGAATGATCTTTTAAATAAAATATGTTATAATGTTTATTTTCAGGATTTGTACTATCAGGGTACTTTCAGATAAAATAGATTTTGTACATGTCTGATATGCCTTGGCAGGAGGCTCTAAAGGCACTATTAACCCAGACTTAATTTGGGGGGCCTGAAAACTCCACCTCATTGAATTGATGGAAGGGTTGACCTAAAGCATCATCTTGATTTGCAACCTCAATGTTCAGGGGGCTCACAGACCTGACCCAACCACCAGGCCCTCCCCTGAAGCTGGTTGGGTTGGATGACCTGTTGTAACTTTCTGACCTGTTGTAACTCTCTGCTCACAAGTGGGGGGCACTGGAGTGAGGTGGGATTGCAGCTGAAGAGCAGAGGAGGGGGAGGATCCAGGCAAACAGGCGAGTGTGAACACAGAGCTCAGAAGCTGAGATGAAGGAGAACCTGCTCCGAGCCCTGTTCAATCTAAATTCAGGCTGTAACCAACATGCAGCTGAAATCAGGCTTCAGTAGGACGCTGTGATCTATAGGATACACAAGGGTGTTTTATTCAGTGTATAAAAAGCTAAATCTTCCTGCCAAAACCCGTGCTTGAACTCTTCTGGCGCCAGCCCTGAAACTCTGGAGCTGCAGAAGGTTTTGCGAGAAATGAACCAGAGAATGCAAATATTTTGTGGCTGATGTGAAATTGTCGTCTTCAGCTGCCTTTCAGAGTCCACCTTTGAGGCCAGATTTGGCCTCACAATACAGAGCAGGAGCTGCACTCCTGTGTTAGACACTTCCTGATCCCATCTTCTTGTGCTGCAGAGCCATCAATCCCGCTGGCTGGCTGCTTTGTCTGGGTGCAGGTGATAAACAAAACTTGCCCCAAACTGAGTGTTCAAGGCTAAACCCTGCCCTCTGGTGCTCTGCTGCTGAAGGGGTAAAGAAAACTTGATAAATATTTATCTTTGTGTAAAAAATTAATGTACCCCATTTACTCCTGGTTTTTCTGTCCATCAGGCTGCAGCAGTCAATGCAACCTTTCAGAAGATGAACTTGTTTTGCAAAGCCGAACATTGGTGTTAGGGAGGCTTGTAGCATTTCAGTTATGTTTTTTTGACATGCATCTCTGAGTACTTCCTGTGTTTGGTTTGTTTTTTGCAAGCAAGGTAAAATGCTTGAGAAGTGGTAGGACAGAAGATGACGTGGATCCCTGGGTGATCACTCCAAACCTTATGTGACAGTTTGAGAATCTCAGTGCTGTGTTGCTTCATGTGTCTGCTACAGAGTTCTCTAGAAATGGGTTTTTATGATCTTTGACTTCTTCAGAGCTTGTGGTGGCCATGATGGGAACAGGACTCCAATGCGGGGTCCCAGCCCAAGGCTTCAGCCAACAATTTGTGTTGTTTCACAGTGCTGAAATGAGGGATAATGAATATTCCACCCCAGCTTGCCTCTTACCACCCACAGCTGTATCAAACCTGCCAGATCAACCCAGCATCACTAGAGAGATACCACAAAAAGGGAACACGAATTGATTGTTTCTGTGCAGCTCTTACTGTTTAAGGTCCCCTTCATCAGCCTATTTGTGTTTCTGTACACCTGACTGTGGTTTTCAGATACCAGAGTTTATTTCAACATCACATTACTCTTTTTTTGGCCTTTAAAAGATGAAGGTTGGAACAGTGGGTCTTGAAAGACAGCAGACAGTCTTTACACAGAGTGAACAGGGGGCTTGTAATTGTCCCTAACAAATGGGCAAACAGCCATCCATTAAATACATTGTATTGATGTAGTTAGAAGAATATTTTGCAGAAGACTGTGTGGTCTTAGAGTTTGGCGTTGAAAACGTTTTTGAATCACTTAGTTTTTTTAACTTTCTCTTCCTTGTTGAGAACAGGAGGGTAATGGGAGGGCAAAGTGCCTTCAAGCCAGAAGGGACTGCCCAGTCAGAGGTGTGGGGGGCTGGTTACCTGCTGGGGGACTGTCGCATAGAGCACTGCACACTGGAGGGACCTGCTCAAGCTGATGGGTCGTAGGTTTCTCATCCTTTACCTTGATTTCCAGCCCAAGCCGACCAAATAAACAGTTAAAAATGCAGTTCAGAACTCAGAAGCTGCTACATGAACTCTTCAGGAGCCTAATGCAAGTCTTCTTAAAAGCACCTGATTTTAGGGAGTGAAAGCTCACGGCTCAGCACTTTGTGAAAATGAAGAAGGTCTTCTGGGCTGGTTGTCCAGTAACTGAAGCGTTCAAAAGAACTGATCTGGTTTCAAGAATCTTGGCTTAAAACATCTTTTTGCTATTCCTTTTCCATCTAAGCAAATGCTTTAGTTGCCTTGGGGATCCTGTGTGTCTGTGTTGCGCATCCTTCATGCTAAAAAGTAGTTCACAGAACAAAAATGAAAACTAAGGCTGCTTGAGAATTTTCCATCAAAATTGACCATATAAAACCACTGTGTTTTCATCTCAGTAAGGGCAGTGTGGATTTCCTCACCTCCTGAAAGAAAAAAAAACCCAACAGTTTTATTAACTGGTAGGGGAAGAGTTTAGTATTTTTTTGCTGAATGGTTTTAATGTTTTGATTTCAACATATTGTTATCCCTTATAAAAATTCTTATTTGGTGGATCCAAGTGTCCTTATGCTTCTGTGATGTCCAGGATGCACTGAGGAACTACAGATCCCTGCTGGGTTTTCTAGTGCTTCTCCAAAAGAAAATTGTTCTGCAACATGACAGGTGAGGAGCAACTGAGAAGTCCAGGGGAATGGTCTTGAATTACTGCTCCTATGAGCAGCTCTGTGACAGTCATTCCACCTACACTTGATTTATTTTATGAGATATTGTGGATCCTAATTTTTTTTTAATTTGATGCTTTTCAATTTTTATTTTTCTCTTTCAAATATATTCCCAAGCAATCTCCCTTCAGTTTGCTCTAAAGAGAAATTTAAGTAGTACCTAGTAAACTTTTTTTTTTAATTAGTATGGACTTTGTGCATTGTTTGGAAGCTGTCAGAAGTGACCTTAACTTTCAAAACATGTAAGGGGTGACCAGTGCAAGGGTCAAGGATGCTCTTTGAACATGTCACCCAATCCTGAAAGACAGAATGTTGGTCCATCTTGTGGTCAGCAGGATTATGGGATCACTGCCAGAACCCCTCTCATCCATGTGCAGGTGAGCTTTAGCTAGATAGATGCCCTTCATTTTCAGTGCAGATACACCAATCTTTCATCTGCTTCACACAGCTTGCTTCTTCTGCAAAGGTGAGATTTGAATAAAAATTATTTCTCTTTGATTTATTAAATTAAAAGGGCTCATGGAGCCTTAATCTAGCCTGAAGAACATCTGATGGCAGGGTTTATTAGATGATTTTTCTTATGTTTATAATCTATATAAATTATGCAGTATTTTTGTAACATGTCATGTATCATGATGTGATTTAATATCCCATATATATTCTGGTGCCTGAAAGTAATGTGGAGAGATGTCTTTGAAAGGCCATTAAGTATAAATAAATTAGAGTGAGAGCTAGAGTGGTGCTGATGAATAACATTCCTCGATAAGGAGACCTCGTAGACTAAATGGAATGAGTAAATTATTACTTAATAATGCCATGCTTAAAACATTCCTAATAGTTCCAGCATTCACCTGGGAGTGTTCATGCATCTGTCCAAGGAACTGCTTATCCAGCAGCTGCATAGCATAAAATAAAATGCAGTTCCAGAAGCAGACACAAACCCCAGAAATACCAAAAAGTAAAAAGTCCTTAGAACAAAAACTGTAGATGTTCACCCTGGACATGTGTTCTCCGGCCTTGTAAGCCCTGATTTCTCCACTGGGCAAGTTCAAAACTTCTAAGGGATGCAGGTTTAGTACCTCAGCTGGGGCTTTCTGGTACTCAGTGAATTTAGAGCCTGTGGGACATACAAAATGTAAAAGTGAGGTTGGCTGTTTTCGAACTAACTTGGGTGTTTTGCTTCCACTAAATTCCTTTACCAAATCTAGCAGGTGGTCTGTGCACCAAGGGTGTTAGAGCAGCTGCTTGGCTGACCTGCAGCTGGAAGAAAATGTGAATGATCCAGGGAGCTGAAAGGACTCAGAGGATCAGCAGCTGAGCCAAAAGCAAAGCTTGAATCCCACATTCCATGCTTGTGCTCAATTTATTGAGAAACCACTTGCTCCTGAATTATGATAGTGGGATGAGGTAGGCAGGCAGGGAAAGGCAGGAGGAATATTGTGAGAGAGCAGAGGAGTCCAGCATTGTAGAAATAATTTGTTTGTTTGTTTGGGGTTTTTTTGTTTGTTTGTTTTTTGTTTGTTTTTGTGGGGTTTTGTGTTTGTTTGTTTGGGATTTTTTGTTGTTTTGTTTTGTTTCTTTGCTTTTTAAGCTCTCTTTTGCCATCACATCTTTAGGTAACAACAGGCCAGGTAAAAAAAAAGTTGGAAATTGTAACTGAGGAGACAGGATGGACTTGGCTGAGATGAAAGCTGCTGTGAGTACACAGGAGAAACAAGACCAGAAAAGTGTGGAGTTTTTTGGCTCTCACACACTTCTGAAATTCTCACGAGGTCAGCTTCTTTCAGGGATGGTTTTGCCACCAGTCAGGCCTGCAGACTGCAGGGGGTTGTGGAGATGCCATGAACTGGCTTTGAATGCACAGAACTGGAATTCATCCTCCTTGAGGAGAGGATATTGGGCCAAGCTGGGCTCTCTGCTGGCAGCAGCAGCTTGGGTATTCTCCCTCTTACAGTCAGCATGGATATGTCCTTATGGGGTCTGCTGAGCAAAGATTTCTCTTCATGATCAAGGTTTTGGGGCACTCAAAACGCTTCTTTTTCCCTGCCTGTTGACAAATATGAAAGTCTATAGAGATGTCTGCTCTGGGGAGTTTTAATGCTCCCATCAGTGCTACTCTGCACTGGCATTTTCCCCATTATTGCCTTATCTTTGATTAACCTCCACTGTGGTAGCAATGACAGGAAAGTGAGAGTGGAGACTGTCTCTTTGCAGTTTCACTGCAGAGCCACAGAACACAGTGTGGGCAGAACAGGTCCAAGTGCTGCAGAGATTATTCCTGCTTTCCAGAGGTTTGCTGACTCCACAGCAGTCGCAGAAGCACAGCTGCAGTAGGAGATGCTCTTGTCTGCAGGTATCACTTTTCTGCAGGGTGAGGCCTCTGTGTGTGCTGGTGGGCTTTTACCCACATTGCTGTAACAGAGACTAAAAACTCCTGTGAGCCTCCCCTGTGCTGCCGTCATGAGAAGAAGTCTAACAATCAAACCAAACTCTGCATTAACTGTGTCCACTTGAGTGGATTCAAAAAGCTCAGTCAGGCTCCTGGCTATGACTAAACCACCTAATTATAGCCTTCCTGTGCTGTGCTTTTTGCATTCGTTCCTGATCCATCACTGCATTGATTTTTGGAATTGTGTTCTTTAGCACTCCATGGTCTCAATTTTCACATCCTCCTTGTCTCCCGTGCTCTCGATTTCTCTGCCCTCGCTGCATGTTGACTGCTCATCTTTCTGTTTTCCTTAAACCAGCCTTTTAACCACATTTCTCTTCTGGGGTGGAGGGCAAGGTGAACCTTGAGGTTTCTGCAGTACTTTGAACTCTGTACAAGTGCCAGTTCACATTCCAGTTTCTGTGTCCCTGTACTGTGGCTTTGACCTGTACAAAACGGGTGTGCTTTTCTGATTACATCACAAGTGATGTCAAAAATTACTGAGTGATGAGGTGTTGGACTAATCTCAGTCAGCTTCCTACTGAAAATATTGGAGAAGGAAACCAGCAGGGTTGTGTCTTTGCCATGTTATTGAGAAAACCTCAAAACCCCTGGAGTTCACAGAGCAGTGTTACCATGCCCCAGACAGCTCAAATTTAGATCAAAACAGGCTCCTGGGAAGAACTTAAAACATTAAGAAATATTTCAAAGGTCCTCATCTAAATCTAACCTGGAACTTGAAACTGTATGAATGTAACAGTCTTGGCAGTCCTGTGTTTTTTCTTTGAGTTTTGTGACAGTGGATATTTCTTCAAAAGACCCAGCTTTTGGAGACAGGATAAATATGTAAAACTCACTCTGGTGCTTTTCACTCAGCTTTACAGAGTTCATCTGCAAAGTATGAATTTGAAGAACCCAAAAAGTCCTCCACACATTATTAAATTTTGTGACATAATTTTGGCTTCAAAGTTTTGTTTTGTTTTTAAGTCTTATGTCATGATTGCATGGATTTCCTTGCATTCATTTTGCATAGCTTTAGCTCAGCTCCAAAGACAGATTACTAAATGTTCCCAAAAAGTATGACTGAGATTCCTTTTTAATACTCTTCTCAGCCAAGCTTATGTATAATCCTTTTCAAAGTGTAAAATGCCAAGGGATGTTTATATGCTACAGCTTATATGACAGTATATTGTTGTTCCTTCACACTTCACTAAACAGTCTACGAATGCTAATCTATAAATCACTTACTTTTCTCACAGGCACTGGAAAACTCTGTGCTGTTGTGGCATTGTCTGTTCTTTTCTAGATAGATAAGCCACTCCAGTTTAAAAAATAACAGACTGTAATGATTTCACTGTTGGTTTTCTGCAGAAATTAGGAACCTTCCCTGAAACAAGGGCCAAAATGATGGTGGACACTGTAGAGTTGCACAGGAATGTCCTGCCTTAGGGAAGGTGGGAGTAGATGGGCAGAGGTGGGATTTCCCTCAGTGCAGGAGCACTGAAGGGCAAAGAAGAATGATGGTGACTTTTTTTCTCTCAGGATCACATAGAGAGGTCTTTGCAGAGTTTGGATTTGAATCAACTTCTCCCAAATTTCAAAGGCTGCACTTCCACCATGCATTCTGCAGTCTCCTTTCAAGAGCTAGTAAACATCAACATGCTAGCTCACGTTTCTGAAAGCAAAAGCCTTTTTCTGTGAACTCTCCCTGATATCTCAGTTGGAAACTGCTCTTTGCTATAGAGAAGGGAAGTCCAGTGCCATAAGGTTTGTTTTGGTCTTAGGTGAGAATGGAGATGCCCATGAGTGGGGCAGGCATTAATTGGGAAAATGAGAGAATGCAGGAGACTTTCCTTGTGTCTCTCTTGCCAGGGAATAAGACAAAATGTGCCCTATAGTGAAAACAGACTCCTTGCCTGCTCCAGCTGACTGGTTACAGAATGGAGAGGGAGCTTCTCCTCAGAAAGAGCAGTGGAGTGGTGTCTTCTGCTTTGCTTCAGAAGAAAACTGATAAACCAGTGGGACAACGCTCCCAAGATCCATCTGTGTAATGCAAAGAATTTTTTGTGCGAGAAAGAGACAAAAGGGGTCAGATTTTTCACCTGCTCCATATAGTGGCCAGAAGGGTTTGCCATGGATTTGAAATCTCTTTGGGCGGTTTTGCTTGCCTATCTCTTTTTTTTCCCCAGATTTCTTCTGCTCACTTGTACAATCTCAAATAAGTCCAGGGACTTCTGCAGGTCTCCGTGCAAAAAACCATACTGAGAGAGTATAATGATGCTGGGCCCCATCAAATATGCAACTCAAAGTCTGTAAGTGACTTTATTAGCAGACATTTTGCTTGGGAAGGTATGACAACCAAACCATTTGAATGGAGCGGTCGGAGCAGGAAACTTCAAATCTTAATTAGCACAAAAAAGTAAAAGCCATCATAGGGCTGTAGAAGGGAAGAGTGATAATGTGGTATTTGGGGCTGAGCATGTTTGATGGATCAGCCAGGGTGCCAGCACTCACTGCCCACGGAGACTGGGGGACACTTGTCCCTGAGGGGACTCACCAGCAGCACTCTGAGCTAAAGAGGAGCTGACACTGCAGAACTGAGATGCAGAGTGTGGTCACTGAAACAGGAGAGCTGCCCGAGGAGGAGACTGACCCTGACAAGGTGGTTTGTGCCCCGAGGGATTTGTTTCTCTAATAAAACAAGTCCCTAAATGGCCACTCTCATCTCAAAACCAGTGTGCCCTGCTGACAGAGGGAGATATTTGACCACGCAGGGCGGCACTGGGTCCTCTCTCCTGCCTCAGAGCTGAATCCAAGTGCCTCTAACTAAATTTACCTTCTAACTACACTTTATTCTGCTATCAGCCTCCATGGCGGGCTCCTTACATCTATTTTAGCCACAGGGCTAGAAGATGCAGCCAGTTAAAGGGGGGGTATTTGCCCTTCAGAAATGAAGGAGCTGGGCTTCTCCAAAGTGGCATGGGCTCTGGGGCAGGACAAGGAACTATCTCTGTTCTTTCTGCAATGAAGGGTTTTATTTATTTAAAGGTTTTAAAGTATGCCATGAGAACATAAAAATACTTTTAAAAAATCTATTTGGATAGATTAATCCCAAGACAAAAGAAACTCTGATTTGATAAGATGAAGTGTGGATCCTTTTAGCCTTGGCCATCCAGATCTTCTCACTCAAACATACGGTATGTTGGGGTTTTTGTTTGGCTGTCTTTTTCTTTTGCTACTCTGAGAACTGAATTTTGCCATTTTTTTGTTGAATAAAAGAGGAGGTGGTGTCTGACCTCATGGGCTGAAGTGGAGAGGTGGACTGGGGATAGGAAAAATATCCCAATAATGACATGGCACAGACATTTTATATCTGTTTGTTTGTTTAAAAAAAAAACCCACGAACTTTAGGCACCAAATTTTTACCAGCAAAGCAGAGTTGCATGTGCAGCTCCTATTTCACTGAAACGAAAA
>VZTG01008752.1:628422-658901 GCA_013397845.1 Melanocharis versteri | reverse complement strand
AACATAGCCCTTACAGCTACACAACTACTTTATGTTGCAGAGTATCAGTGCTGTAAAGGCAGATGCATGTGCCCTCTTACAGACAATTCTGTTGATGTTGTTCTTGTGCAACTCTTTGAAGTGTTTCTCCGTGTTTACGTTTCTCTGTTATAGTGGACACACCGCTCCCTCCAAGATTTCACATGCTTTTTGGGGCTAGTATTTGGTAGAGAGATATGATTCTATAATATCTAATGGGATGCACCTTAAAGAAATGCAAAATTTACCTTTCACCACAAATGATGCTGTGCTAACTTCTTTTTTTTATTACTTTGCCTCTTGATACTGGCGTCCTGTTCCATCTTCTAGACTTGGTGTTGAGGTGTTGTTTGAGGTGCTGGTGCAATTGCTCATCTGGTTCATGTCTAGTTAGCGCAGACCTGACTCTACAAACTCTTAGGCACACAGATTTACTTCATACCTCTCCTTCTGTGAAGTGAATACAGTTGTTCCTCCTTTCCTCATATAGTCTTTTTAGGATTATACCCACTAATCATAAGGCTATGTGAGTATTAAAAGATGCAACATGATGAGGGCTGTGGAAGTAAACAAACAGATTAGATGAGTCTGCTGAAATTATTTACTTAGCTCCATGACTAATCATATATTTGAAGTTGAACCCGTACGTAAGCTCTTTGCATAATTCAAGGGCCCTAAATTAAATGTCCTCTGGATCTTGCCTGTAATTTCAATGTTGGGCCTCCTTCCTTTGCACTTGCTGGTTTTCTTTGAGTTTTGGGTCGAACAGCTGAGGCTATTGCATATCAGTAATAATTTATTGTATCAAGCTGCTGACCTAATACTTTAATGCAGAAGAAAGAGATGAGGCTCAAATGTGTATATTCTTAGCACATGACAATTGATACATTTTTATTTGCCTTGAAGGCATTTTCATCTCATTTGCAAATGCTGTAGGATCTGGATATTTTTTTCCATTAGAAATAAATACATATTTTTCAAGTCATAAGATTGAAATGATTGATGATTTCAGGCTTTAATTAAAACACAGAAAGCTCCGTGCATGACTGATTTAGTTTCAAGGAAACCTTGCAGAGTTCAGAAATGAGAGTTTATCAAATGGGGCTGAAAAATCAAGAAACTGGTCGGTAAGAGGTCTCCAATGGAGTAGACGAGGCAGAATAGCCAAGTTTTTTGTGACTCTGACTTCTAAAGCATAGAAATTAGAAATGCTGGTCAGATGTTTAATACCTGTGTTTCATTTGTTTGGGGCTTTTTTCTGAACAACAAACAAACAAGACCTCAATGAAAAACAAAACAACAGAACCACAAACAGGATTTATCTGACTTTATCCTAATCTCCTAACTTTTGAACTCGCAGCCAATTTTAACCAAAATTGACAGAATAAGAGTAATGTTGTGTCAGCTTGCTACAAGTGTTATGGAATTCAACTGTATAATACAGAAGGACTATTTAATACCTTAGTAAAGGGAGAAGCAGGGAGAAATCTGTCCCACACTGTCCCAGCACCTCGGTCAGTACACGACTGTTACTACAACAGCGTCCGTCCTTTGCCCATCACAGGCTGAGCAAAGATTGGGAGGGAATGGGAGAAAGGAGCACAGAAGGAACTTCCAGAAGAACTGAAAGTTTATGGTGGCAAAGAGGCAGCCGTGGGTGAGGGCTGGGGTCTTCCCAAGGGGGAGTGCGTTGAGCAAATTATTCATCATGAATCAAGCACTTTGTTTTCACAGCTGAATAAGCAACCTGTTAGGGTTTTTTTTTTCCCTCCCTCAAAAAAGTTGTTACGTTGTGTCAACTCAAATGCCAACTCGCTGAGGTGAGGTCACTCTTCTTCCTGGCTTCTCCTGAGCTTCGCACTTGCTAGGCAATGGGCACTTAGACTTCACATTTCTTTTGCAAGATTTACAGCTTTGCTCAGTTGTGGTGAGCAAGGGAGGTAGCACTTTAAAGGAGGGATACAATTAAAGCCCTTAAGTAGATAGGCTTGTTTGTAATTCCAAACTCTAGTAATGCATGCCCACTAAAAGGTGTATATATTTTTAACATTTCTATGTAATGTTTTTTAGCTGTTTCTAACCAAGAGCTAGAAGCTCTAAGCCACTTGTGAGTGCTATTGAAAGACTGATTTATTGTCTAAAGAGAACTATTTTTGAGAAATACTTTGTGTACATACAGCTTCTAATGCTCTTTTTTCCTGCCTGTGACTAATCCCTTTGCCTTTCCTAAGACAATTTGTGGGAGGAAAGCAAGAGGATTCACCCCAATGCCATAATGAAAAGCTATGTCACAGGAAGATTTCTGCTGCGTTGGGGTGGTTGGGGTGGTGAGCAGCCTGAGTCTGTACAAAACCCACCCACCTCTCTCGTGTGGGCTGGGAGCAGGCTCTGACTCTGGTTAAGGAAGTGCACTTTACTGCAAAGTCACTCAGATCCTGCCAGAAGGATTTGGGGGTCAGTTCCAAGCTGTCACATCTCGACAGATTTCTTGAAGCAATTAATGAGGGCTAAGTCCATATGGGGATTCAGGCTTTTTCAACGCTGCATGTTGCAGCTCCTGGCTTTTGGCTTTTATTCAGCAGTCCAAAGCCCCACACCAGCCAGTACATGGCACAGAAATTGTGTCTTGAATTTAGATCCTTTTCTTAAATTAATACCAAGGAACACACTGTGAGAAGGCACTTTGTTTCATGTTGGGATTCCCAAACTCATCTGCCTTCAGGGAGGAAAATCTATAGAAATCATTTGGGGTAATTTCTTTCTTTAGAAACAACCACACTTAGGGTCCTTCATCTAAGGACCATCCCCATCCTCACCCAGTGACAAAGGAGGTGTCCTGTGGGGCAGGATTTGTCGATCTGGTGCCCTTCTAAGTGTTGATGAGGATTCAGAGACCCACCAGCTTCCATCCTTCTGGAGACTGTTGTACCCATCAAGAGACAGGCTGCTCCACAGCAGGAGCCCTCCCATCTCTCCTTTTGGAGAAGGGCCAGAGCAGAGTTCAGGGCTGTTCTTTGGAGTGGGTAGGATGGAAACTCACAGTGTCTCCTGGGGACAGTGGGCTGCACTGTCTCTTTATTTTAGATGAAAATGCCTTTAGCCAAACCATTGACTGTAATGCACAATTTGGAGGGTACGGTCTAAACCCCCAGCTCTGTACAGCAACCTCAGCAGCATATTAGGACACGCTGTTTGGAACAACCCTGCTGCTATTCAGTCTCTTCCGACTTCTCTCTGACTGCATTTTTGAATAATTGCAGCTGTTTTGTGTGGAGCTCAGTCTTGGATATGGCCAGTGCATGTCTTCTGGATCAGGTCTCCTGAATCTGATTCCCATTGTCCTGTAAGATGTCAGTCCAGCTCCTTTGCCATCCTCATATGCAGCTTATGGCACCACTGATGAATACCCAAACTGATTATGTGTTTGGAGGGTTGATTATGTGTTTATTAGGCATTTATATCTTTATTCTGTGGAGCTAGGCTTTAACCTCTTCCTCATTCCAATCCTGATGTGTGGGTGGGGGACAAGTGTTTTCCTGCCTCAAGAGCACTGATGAGAGTCCCTGTGTGGTAAAATGAAATAAAGATGCATTAAAGCTGAGCAAATGGGGCTTGTTTCCATCATGAATTTTGTTGGTGTCAACACGTGTCACATTTTGGACTGTAGCAAATACTAAAAACCACCTTTCCTCTCTCAGTGTTAATTACAAAAGCATTAAAAAACGCTTGGCGGAACAAAGTTAGGACATCCGTCTGAATAACCATAACCTCACTTCTAATCAGCAATAATGAATGCTCAAGGATAACAGCAAATCATTTGGACAGATTATTTTTTTCCTTTCCTTTTAAAGGAGGCACAATTGTCCTAATTAGCAGTATTGGTATGTAAGAATGCGGGTATGAAAACAACTCAGTGCAGTATGTAAAGTGTCTGTTGAAGTAAAGTGCACTCAATTAAGCTGAACTGAAAGTGCAGTTATGATTGTACCCCTGGTTGCTCTCTCTCACTGTTTTGAAAAGAAGAAATTTAACCTGCGAGAAAAACAAATTGCTGGTGTAGGGTGTTCTGGCTGCCCTGACCTAAAGGGACAGTGCAACGCTCGTGCAGCTGTGGGCAAGAGGTCCATAATGTCCTTTTAACAGATTATGAGGGAGTTTGTTTTTATAGTTTATTCCTTAAACGATTAATAAGAGATTATTGCATCTACGCTGGGTAAATCTAATTATCTTCTCTTTTACATGAACTATTCCCCTCACATGAATTCCACTGATTTCAATTGAATTATTGCTTATTTATGTTGGTTTAATTGCAGAGAGATTCAATACCTCCAAAGTTATGGAAGCAATAGAGGCACAGCATTTCTAGGGCTCTTGGATGCAGAAAATTAAGATAAGGAAGCTGTGCTGGCTCCTCTGTGTTACTGCTGAAGCGGAAACAAGTTCAGCTTTACTTGCACATTGTATTTTACTGTGAGTGGTAAGTTACCCTGCATGGGCCCAGCTAAGCAGTGTATTTTTGAGTTGCCCAATTTTAATGCTCTAGTGGGAATGCAAGGTTGACTTCCACACCTAATAAGTATTAAAGTAGGACTCGATGTAGCTGCCGGGGCTTTAAAACATGATCACTCAGCTATCTCCAAAATCCAGCCTTACTCAGAGGGCAGTCCCTTAAAAATTACACTTCCATCTCAAAACATCAACCTTTCAGAGTAGTCTAACATAGCATTGCATGAGAGACAGAGACAAAATCAATGCCCCATCCTGCTGGGTGCTCTAACCCCACACAGACAGAAATGGCTTGGCCTTCAGTGCGTTCATGGTTTAAGTTGACAATAAGAAGCAAAAAGCTGGGAGAATGGGAGAATTACTCTGGTTTTGCAGGCAGTGAAGTGCCAGCAGTAAACCACCAAAAAAATTCAGACTAGGTCGAGATGATTGACCAAAGTTGAGCTTTTCTGCCATAGAAAATAAGGTGATGCTAACCATTGTCCATTTGAGAGCCAGCAGTCTCATCAGCATGTGCTCCCCATATCCCACCAGCATATCCCTCTCCATGAAGCACGTTGTCCCTTGCCCAGGGTAGGTGTCAGCAGGAAAAACCCGTGGGCAAAGAAGGCAGAGAAAACTGTAGACTTGAGTCCTCTGTCCATTAGGGAGCCAGGTATTAGTTTGGCTCTTTATGGAACAGGGTTTCATTTTGCACAAGCAGTGGAACTGTGTAGTGTTGATTTAGCTCTGTCCCCTGTACCAATTTGTGTAGATCCTCTATCTTCTACGTCCTTGGGGAGGAACTTTCACAAAGCTGCAGAGGCAAAACCCATCAAAACTTCAAGTGGTGAACTCTAAATCAAGAAGACGTGCCAAGGAACTTAAGGGAAAGCGTTTGAAACTGGTTTTTATTACATTCTCTGACTTTCTTGTAAACTTGTAAACTGTACGTTTCAGTGGACACTATCTGGTACAGGTGCTGAATTTAGTGAGAGAAATTCTGCCTCTGTTGATGTAAATGGAAAGATGATTTTAGAAATTTCTTAGGCCTTAAGCAACCCAGCCCTAAGGATTTTAAGAGTAACAGCTGTGGGAAATTCCTGATTTGATCTTGGTATTATTTCAGACAGTGAAATCTGCTTTCTCTATAATTCCACCTGTAAACCTGATGGCTTTTGGCAGTTAATTCCAGGCATGTTCCCTGGAGCGCTTCCTGGGACTGACTGAGTGTCAGCTGTCTTATAAAAGTCCCCTTAACAGGAAATTTGACAAGAAGAATGATGGTGGGTCAGGACCAGAAATTTCAGTGGAAGGCTCCAACACCCCTTTGAAGGATGGGAAGACAAAGGGAGATGGCCAGGCTGAGCTTGTAAATGTCCTGAGTGATCAAAAAACCTCCTGGAAGGGGTCGTGCTTTCCCTGACTGGAGGGAATCCAACCACAGGATGCAACCTGAGGAACAGGGGGCTGCTCTAGCCCTGGTGTTGATGGAGCATCCTGTCAAGGATATTTTGGGTGATGGGGAGCAAAAGGAGCTGTGGATTTTGTAGCCTTGTGCAGGTGTGCACCAGCAAGGGTGTACTTTGCCTACAACAGCTGTTATTTTTAGGGGCTGGAGAAAGACCGTTCCTCCCCCATTAAATATTTGCCTGGAGCATTATGGAAGGGCTGTGTGGAGCTCCAGGGGTTTCCAGCAGTGCGTGGGATTTCGAGCTCCGTGTCCCTGCGGTGTCCTCAGGCACAGGAAACCCTGAGCCCTGAATCTGAACGAGTTCTGGGCATCAGTGGTGACAGAGCCATCCCTGTTTATTTGTGGGTGCTGCTCCGCTGCTGTTTTTCATCTTTAATGAGAGCTGAACACACCATAAAATTTTATTGGGTGTTTATGCTAACAAAATTAACTAACAGTTGGTGCTTTAAAAATGCAGCCAGAGCTCTGAGCTCTATAGCTGGGAATCTGCAATGGCTTTTTAACTGGTGTAGGACAGAGCAAATGTGTGAGTGCCAATGTCATTTAACAGCAAACCACTTTATATTAACTTTTTATTGTCCAGAACTGATTAATTGAGATTTTCAAAATAAATCTTAGCAGGATATGAGCTTAAACAAAATCAAATTTTCAGACATTAGGTAGCTGGAAGGTCTGTCAAAATTGTGGGGTTAATTTATAATACCAAGACTAATAGGCTGATAATCAAAATAAATTAGCTTAGCCACTTCCATACTTCAATGCTTAAGTCAAATAATAGGAAGAAGATTTATTTTAGCATTTTGATTATTGTGTTTCCCAATAAAATAGATATAATATCATGCTGTGAATGCTGTATAGATTACTTGAGGCCACGATTTCAGTGGGAGTACAAAGGACCTCTAGGCTACAGGAAAAAAAAAAGAAAAAGGATTATCTTCTGACTCAATTTCTTGCTCAGTAAAATGGATTTGGCTTATTTCTATATCAGCACTGTTAAGTAAACCTAGAAAAGTGATTTGGTTTCATTCATATATTTATTTAGTGCTTTCTTTATTTTCATGCAATTTGCCCATGCCCACTCTGGAGACTTTGATGTTTATGATCTTTGCATTATTCTGGGGAGTTTTATGCTGGTTTTAAAATAAGCAGATTGACATGCTGGGATTTTGTTTTATTTTTTTATCAATGAAACAGTTTGATTATCAGGTAGCACTGATTTACCACATATTTATCTAGGTATAGTCAAGGATGATTTGGATTTCATGTCATTTACATAAAAAAAGTTTGGCTAAAACACTTGTGGGGAATGTCCTGATTCCTGGATTAAGCCCTGAGTTACGTTGGGATAATGCCTGAGTGGTTTAGGCTTTACATTTGTATCTGATGTGAACTCACAGCAGTCAGCAGTAGCTGCACCTCACTGAGACTGGGACAAAGGTTCTGCTCATGCTTTAGTTTTTTATTGGTGAGAGTAAGGTTAATGCATTCCCTTGCATGGTCTGTGAGCTCTTTGGTGGACGACTAAGTGGGGTTCCCATTTTTACTGTTGGCCTTATGTTACTGTGCTGAAAATCTGAGAATTTAACAGATTTTAGTGCCATTCATTCCTTGGAATGAAGGAAAAAACGTAGTGGAGGGACACAGATATAGTAGATTGCACAGTCCCTGTACCATGTCATCCAAACCTTGCTCCAAAAGACAACCTTGGAGGGAAATGCACCCAAAAGACAGAGTTGTGTTGCAGGCATGGAGCACATGAAGGATAAGCAGGGACCACATCAATTTTTCAGCTCACTTGAAAGGAAGGCTGTTAAAATTATAAAAGCTTGGGTAATTTAAAAGGAGAGTACGTACAGCTCTCCTAGGTGTCATGTCTTCAACTAGGCAGAATAAAACACACTGCAGCAAAGTCAGGGCTTGTCCTTGGTGAGAGCCTCACGGAGAAGGCTGGGGTCTGACAAAGATGGTGAGCACTGGACTCCTCTCAGCTCTGCTGGCAAACTGAAAAGGGGCAGGACATCAACACTTTGAAATCAGCTAATTTTCTTATTTGCAGATGGCATCTCAAATTGGAATGCTAGGAAGAGGCTGAAATTATGGCAGACAGATGTTGCTGCTGGTAATTTACTGCTACTCAGGGCAGCAGATACACCATACAATTTATTTTTTTTTTATGTATTAGTTTACGCTTCTAGGCTTTTGACTTTTCTTGGATTTTCCCGTAGCATCCCAGCCATCCTATGTTTGCAGATTTTTAGTGCAGTTTTATATTCAAGTCCAATTTTTCTAGATAATGACCTCACACAGAGCCTTTGCCACTGCTTTAACTGTTCTCCTAAGTAGAGGATGAGAGAGTTTTTCATAGGTTACAAGTCCAGGAAAGGTCCAGCAGCAGGGACTAACATCAGTGTTATTTCTATTGCAGCACTCTGTAGGAATGCTAGTTGCATATTGGGATTCAATTGAACAAGAGGCTCTCCAGCCAGATAGCAGAATACTGCTTCCCGCATCAAAGAACTTAGATTTTCAATTTGTTCGCTGCTTTATCCCTCAAGCTTAGGACTTTATTCTTCCCTCGATATTCTCGGTGCTGAGCTGTGATATCCGTGTGTGAGCTCACCGATGGTCACGGGGCTTCCCTTACGCTGCTTAACACCTGCCAGGGCTGCACCTGGAGCCCGCTGCGAGCAGGCAGCGAAGCACATTTCCCTTGGCACGCCGTGCTGCCGAGCTGCCAGCCCTCTTCTCTGACCACCCGTTGCACAATTAATCTGCCAGCAGAGGCCACTGAAGCTTTTCAGTCACTTGCTCCAGCTTCAGCCGCTCTTTACTGTTAGAGATCTCTCCTCCGGCAGGTCAGGACTATCCTTCAATTTCCCAGGTCCTGATCTCTGCATGCTCTGTACCTTCACATTTTCTGGCTTGTTCCAAATTTAATCACTTGAGTTATCTCGATATTGCTGGAATTCCCTGAGGCTGAAGCAGTATTGCAGAGCCTATCTGTGCCCTGTCTGGATCTTTCACTCCCTCGTTTAGGGTTCATTCCTGCTTCCTTCCTGTGCCTGCTCTGCTCCTACTGTTTTGGGTGGGTTTTTTTAATAGCAGGGAAGGGCACAGAACACTCCACTTTACAAAGAAGTTACTTGACTTTTGGTGAACAAAACCAGCTGGTTTTTCTTTACATAAAGCAAAAGGAAATTTGCTTTTTTTGTTGTTGTTGTTGTTGTTAATCTGTGTATATTTTTGCCTGTAAAGGGCACTTTAGCGCAAAAAATAAATTGCCTTGCTGGTTTGTTCAGCTTGAGGGCACTAAAGGGCTGATTTGGACTGAGACAGAGATATCTTTAGTGGGCCACTGAAAAGGCAGTGATGGCTCTTATGAAGGTATTTCAAGCTGCCATTCAGAAGCTGCATCTAGAATTTCTAGCTATGCATGATCACAATGGAAGTGATGAAGGTATTAGCCAAGGAAGGATGGAGGAAAGAAGTTGTTTATGAACCCTCAAACTCTATAATTAAGGCAAAAATTTGTTGTTGGTTTCTTTTCCTCTTTTATCTTTTTTTTTTCCAGAAAACTTCAGTGCTTTTTATGATTTTAATGGAAAGTGGTCAATGCTGTGCACCCCCACAGCATTATGATCAAAATGCTAAAACTATCTTTGACAGCAGAATATTTAAGTGACCTCCAACATTTAGCCTTCCTTACATATTTCCCTGCTGTAGCTTCATTATATTTTTCAGCATATATGTTTCACCAGAGAAATTCTGATTGGCAGTTGATATGGACTAACTGAAAGAGAAGGAAATTGTCCTGGTTTCCTTTAAGAACACGAAAGATATCCATGTCTAACTTCCAGTAATGCCAGCAGAAGCAACATCCCTAAATCTCTTTTGTGCTGATGGAAGAATTGCCTCTAAAGCTTTTCCAGTGTAAAACATAAAGTTCATTGAAGAATCAGTAATGAAGAACGATAGTTCCTGGTGCTTAAAGTTTTAATGATTGTACAAAAATGAGGCCTATAACACTTTAAATGATAGTTTGTAGACACATCACCACAAATTACTTATTCTTTCTTGAGAGAACTTTTCTTATTTCCTTGTTAGCATTTGTTAGACTTAGATTTTGATATGGACATGATTCAGAAAAAAAAATCAATATTCTACTCAATGGAAGTTGTCACTTTTATACTCTCAGCTTAGGAAAGAGAAGTTAAAAAGAGTTAGGAAAAGGGAGCAAATTTCACTGTGGTCCTACCATTGACATTTCCAGACTTAGCAATTTAACTAAGACTGTAACAACATTCATATGAACACTGACTGTATCTACCTGAGAAGTAGCTCTTTGCAGAAGCTGAAGTGCACAGATACACCCAAATACTACAACAAAGTAATAAAATGTAGGTGTTACCACAGCAAAGGCGTATGTTTACATTGTGTGGTAGAAAAGATATCTACTGTCCCACGTGTCGTTTGAAAGCTGGTATGCCTGATCTTGTCAACAGCACTATGGGTTCCAGGTGATAGTGTTTGCCAAAAAAGAGATATTTCTGATGACTGAGAAGGGTGTACTGGAGCATCACTGGAGGGACACCTCCTTTCTGATGTATAAATATGAACAGATCTTCACATTTTGGCTCCGTGTCTCTGTGTGCTGTAACAGCACTCCTGAGCACCGCTATAACAGCATTACTAAGCATGAGATTTCATGTATTTTTCAAGATTTCGAATTTCATTTAATTAAAAAAAAAAGCCAAAAAAACCCCCCAAACAACAACAACAACAACAAAAAAGAAAAGTAAAAAGTTTATAGCCAGTGTTGCTGCAGAGCTGAAAAAATGCCAAAGTGCTGCAAGGGTGTTGACTTGAATAAGTCCTCAGAATGCCTGAAACTCCCTCTCTGCACTAATTGAGTAACCAATGGAAGGTGATTCTTAAAGGATAGGACTCCGTTTATGATTACAGCACCTATATTTAGATATTTATTTCTTCTCAGATATAACTTAGGGGCAGGATTTTTCTGCACTAGTGCTGTGTGAGACATGCCACGTATTTTTCCAGCTGCTGTTCCACGGGGATATGAACGTACCACAGGTCTCACGTTGTGTCTGTCAGCACCAACAGTATCTCTTGGAGATGCTGATGCTGGGATCTCTCAAATGATGCTAGATATCTTCATTTAGTCAGTGGAATTGGACAGGCAATACCTAAGCTCCCATTATAGTCAGTGGGACATAGTGGTGTCTAGGGAGTGATGAAACTCTGCAAGGTTGCTGTGGGCTGGCTGCTGCCTGACTTGCTGCTTATATCCCATTGATTTCCTTTGACTAGAACCCTGTTGACTCTAATAGGAGTTTAGACACCTGGTACTCACATAAACACCTGAATGTAGACATCCTAATCTCAAATTGCATCCCTCTTGTAGCATCAGCCTCGTCTACCGTGTTACTAGTTGTCAGTGTGGGTAAGAAAAGCTGGGAAGACTTATGGTATTAAATCCTTGCCTGCCATTTCCCAAGAGCCAGGACATTTCTTGTGTGTCCAGATGGATGGCTGAATACCAGACTGTAATCAGCAAACCTGAGAGTGATTTATCTATAAAAATACACAGCGCAGCACTGAGAGCTTAGGGAAAAAAAGACCGGGTCTATTTTCCTAAAATTCAGGTTTCAGAAAAGCTTTGTTTATTCTGATCAGGGTAATTGTGGAAGCAGACTTAGACTGGTGTCTGCATTTCAATCTTGATGAATCCTTGGAGAGGCAGCCTGTTGTCTGGAACAACAGAAAAAGGATGCTCACGTGAATTTGAAGATACCAGTTCTTTTGAAACAGGCAAATAAGGATTTCAAAAATGCTGATATCAGTGCACAGAAGATTTATGAATCTCTGTGTGGAGCAGAAGGCAGATGTAGATAAAGCAGGCAAGGTTAAACCATGCTTTGCCTGAAATTGTGAGCATGATATCAATGTCGGGTCTCTGGCTGCTGGTTCCTTTGGGAACCCTGACAAACATTAGCTAGTCACTTGTTACTCAGGCCATGCCTTATTTTTTAAACTTTGCTCTAAATAAATGTAATCAATAATGAGATCTTGTGTTGAAAAATACACTGCTTTCTGTTGGTGCCATATATTTTTTTTTGCTCAGCAGATTGCTCTCCCCTTACCACTCCAAGAACTAAAGATGGGATATTTACTCCAGTGTCCAAAGCCAAGGCTCATTCTCCACTCCCTTAAGATGGGTTAAATGCCAGCATGGTGACATTTCCCTCAGTCCTCTTGTCATAACCTCAGTGGGCTTAATTCAGCACGTGGTTGGTGGTAAAGAAAAATCAGGCTGTGTCAGTACTGCCCACAGCTCTTGTCATATCAACAGTCTTAGCACTGTTAAATCTTAGCATTTATTTCTACCCTGGTTCTTTAATATTTAGGAAAGAAGATATAAAATATTTAGACCTCTGAGACAGGCAAACGTTGGGAAGGTTATTTGGGGGGAAATACGGTTGGTTTAGTCTTTTCTTCCAGTGGATAGCTCTGGCTTGTTACATTTAGAGGGTTTTTTAATTTAGTTGTGCTTTTTAAAGAAGGTATATTTTTCCATTAAGATATAAATTTATGGCCAAGTGACAGAAAAATTTGTAAAAATCTGTGGGGAAAACATCAACTCCTAAGGGAAAACATGCACACATTAGAAAGTAATTTTCAAAACTCTACCAGAACGTAGTGAACTGTGTTTTAGATGCATTTTCCTCAGAAGGGAGGAGATAAGGAGTGAAAAAGAGACAGTCATCATCTAAGATATGTCTGTGGGCTCCATTGCTGTAATGTTTTAGCTCCTCAAAGCCTCTATTGAGATTTGCTACAGATGACTACTGATTGCTGTAGATTGGGTTGAATTATATTAGATTAGTGTTACTCCAGTTTTACAGACAGTGGAACTAAGAAACAGGGACGGCAGGGACTGGATTTTGAAAGATATTTTTCACTTTTGTATTTAAACACAACATTTGGTAGTCTCTGCACAATTGTCTTCCACTATGTGGGAGGTGGGAGCTCTTTGTAGAGTCTCTTTTTTTCCATCTACCACCTCTCTGCGCAACCTGTGCCAGTGCCTCACCACCAGTAAAGAATTTTTTTCCAGTATCTAACCTGAATCTGCTCTCTTTCAGTTTAAAGCCATTGCTACTTACTCTATCACTACATGCCCCTGTGAAAAAGTTCCTCTACAACTTTTCTGTAGGCTCACTTTAGGCACTGGGATGTGCCCAGAACCCCTGAGGGATAAATACAGAACACTCCATATTGTTTATTATTTGTAAGGTCACAATCCTGCAAAGGAGATTTTCTGGGATTTCCTGTTTCATCTGGTCAGTTCTGAGGGCTTTCTGCATGATATGCCCATTATTTGTATAAACACAAAAATCCTTCACTTGGCTGGGAGCAAAACTCCTCTATGACATTTAATTAGCTCCAATTTGCAGAGCCCTGAAGGGAATTCCCTGTGAATCACCCTTCTTTACTTTATTTCCATGTTTGCTGCATGCAGAGAGCAGGAGCAGGGGGCTATGTAGTGACCTGAGGGTTTTAAGCCATGATTTTTTGCTGAATGCTACTTGGCACCCTTGCACAGAGGATCTCCATTTCCCAGTGCTGTTTATGGGTGGGGAAGCAGAAATGCCTCTCTCGAATGAAGCTCTGAGGTCTTCTTACTCAAACCCAGGTTTTTGTTCACTTGGACTCATCCATGCTGTGCTAATCACTCGATTGCTCTGCTGCTCCTTAAAATGCTTTGATCATGAGATTTTTGCTTTTTTTTTCCTCTTTGTAACTTCCCTGCTTTCCCAGTTCCTTCATGACATGAAGGAAAAAGGGCAGTGGAAATTTTTGGAATACATGCATGCTTAATTTTCTGTAAGCTGACTTGTATCCTCCTGCCTTGCAGTGGCTTGAAGTGAATTTTAGATTTTTAGAGCAGTGATATAAACCATTAAAGAGTTTTGCTGTCTAACCAGATACAGTGCTTCTACAAAGCTGCCCCTTCCGTCAAATAAAGATGAGAAAGAGATCAGGCTGAGAAAATCACACTGTTTAGGAATGAAGAGCATGTTTTATTGATCCAGAACAAGGAGGCTGCAGTGTTGTACTGTTAGTGTGCATCGTCTTCACTTGAGCATGGGTTTCACTCATGGATTGATAGCCAGCAGTAGCTGGCTGCCAGTTTAAGGTCATAGTCAAGGCCTGTGCTTGACAGCAAAGTTTCAGCAGAAAATGTGAGTGCTACGTGAGCAGTTAAAGCATATTTTGACCTTGATCTTTGGGTATAGCCAAATATCACAAGGGAAATTGAGGAAAGCACAGGGAACGGAGGTGGCTGTAAGGCTGTCCAAGCAGGCATTAGCTCCCAGCATCCCAAAAAAATACTGCAACAGGCAGAGATCAACAGTGACAGGCCAGTTGGCCAACGCTGTCATGATGCTGAAATGTCTGGGCTATGTTGGAACACAGGGCATGGAACTCTGACATGCCATTCCAGCAGAAAGCAGCTCCTTTGTCTCTGCTGTGGGGTCACATTTGAGTCAAACCTCGAGGCAAAGAGGAGCTGCAAGCGCTGTATTTTTGCAGCCAGCACAGCTGCTGTCATCAGGGCTCTTTCACTCTCTGGGTGGCTGCTGGACGTTACAAACCCCTCATGGCACAGGGTGCCAGCCAGGGCATGTCCACACATTTCCAGCTGAACCAGATCCCTCAGCTGGTTGTCTTTCACAGCACCCCAGGGATGGAGATCCCATTTTCCGGGGGATCAAGCCAAGAGATTCTCACGTGCCGGTGGCAAGCAGAGGCTGCTTCCTGACATGCATTATTTATCACTCTGTCCACCTTTTGTGCTACTTTAAAGGCTCCTTCTCTCTACCTGCTCTGAACAGGTCTTAAGCCTGGCTGAAAATCAGGACTGTTCTGTGCAATTTGGTTTTATCTTTTGGCAGCAGCATATTAATTATTTTGTAATGAACCCCAGATCTAATAATAAGTTGCATACTGAAACCTGTGACTTTCTCTTCTTTAACTTTATTTAATTTTTGTTGTGTTACGGACAAGTTAAATGATTTTATTTTCTCTAGGGAAATTCAACATTGTTGGTCCTGACTATTCCATTTTTGCCTGTCCCTTGATTTGTAGGCTGTGCCATAGTTTAATTTCAGTTTGTGCTGATCTGTTTAGTGCTTGTGGTGGGTTTGCATGTTTTCAAGATGAGAACCAATGTCAAGCTATCCTTTCTTTTAAATTCTCTTCAGCTTTTTAACTCAGATCTTGGCTTCTCTTTGGCAGCTTGAATAGCCAATATTTGCACCTGTTGACTGCTGTCTTGGCATCTGAGGGGTTTTTGTTTCCAACCTGAGCTTCCCTCTGTGAGAGGACTGTTTCTAGAAAGGCTTTAGCCCCCAACGGAAGAAGAATGAGGCCATTTATTTGGCAAAGTTAGATACCTACATATCTCTGTTTAAAAATCCTAACTAAAAGATATATACTATTTTTTTAACAGTGGAATTGATCTAATTAGATTTTTAAAAAAAAAAAAAATTTACCAGGGCATCCATTTCATCTGCCCTTTTCCATCTGAAAATGCTCAAGTTGCAACCTCCTTGGTTTTCAGTTACTTCTGTAATTCTCTTTAAAAGATCCTTTCCCAGTGCACTGCAGAAGGAAAAAGAAAAAAGATGTGGAGAGGCTTTATATGCTAAGGAGGCTACTTCAGACAGAGGCAATTAACTGGTGCTCTACAGCTCACACAAGAAAATCAGGAGATGTGAACTGAAGATCAGCCTTTGAAAATGTGGTTAAGAGGCAGAGCTTGAAAGCCTCCCACTGCAGCGGACTGGGCTGAGGGCACTGGGGTTTGATCCTGGGTCCTAAGCAGCTTCCTTACTGCAACCCAAGATGAGGAACTTGGTTTCTTCTCTTCTCAAATTGATAGGGACGGGATAATTTTGTTTCATGCTGGATGAAAGCAGCCCAGAAGTCTCTCACATAAAGGTTATCTGTGATTATTCCTTATGTACTTTTTGTTTTTTTCATATCTCACAGATGGAGTAATGTACTTCACTCATAAGAGAGAAGCAGCAATACATTTATTGATATAAACCAGCAATTGAATGAAGGTTGATTGTACAAAATTCAGTGCAAGATACACTTGATTATTTACTGCATAGAGGACAGAGTCAAACAAAACTGTCAGGGAGACCCTCCCGTTGAGTCATGAGATTCAGGAGAGAACCCCTTGTGTTCTAAACGCCTCCTCAGAGTGGGGTTTAGGTGCAACTAGATCCAGACTTAGTCCCAGACTTGGTCAATGGTTTATGTCTAAAGGATCATATGTGCACAGTTGATCCTTTATATCACCTAGCTAATATTTCATCGATTCAGGGATCTAATTCCCAATTCACTACCAAGTATCTGATATGTTAAGGATTCTCTCCGTCTCAAGGAGCAAACCCTGGCTGTGTTCCAAGTACTGATGGATGGATAATCAGAGGACATTGCCTTCCTTACCTCATCTTAGAGAAGTTTTGAGCACCTCTGTTATTTGTCCTGGTGTATTTTCTTTCTTTCTTTCTTTCTCTCTTTCTCTCTCTCTCTCTCTCTCTCTCTCTCTCTCTCTCTCTCTCTCTCTCTCTCTCTCTCTCTCTCTCTCTCTCTCTCTCTCTCTCTCTCTCTCTCTCTCTCTCTCTCTCTCTCTCTCTCTCTCTCTCTCTCTCTCTCTCTCTCTCTCTCTCTCTCTCTCTCTCTCTCTCTCTCTCTCTCTCTCTCTCTCTCTCTCTCTCTCTCTCTCTCTCTCTCTCTCTCTCTCTCTCTCTCTCTCTCTCTCTCTCTCTCTCTCTCTTTCTCTCCCTCTTAACCATCAATCTGCTCTGTATTAAGTGTGAATTGCTGACAGGCAGATCTGGTGACCTCACAAGCTACTTCTCTGAACCAAACCTGTTCTCTTTGTTTCTACAGATGGAATTTGTGGTCTAAAGGCTGAGGGTTCAGTCACCTTTTGCAGGAACAAGTTTTGAGCATGTTTTATTCATGGATTTAGGTAGATGCCATTCATAATAGAAAAATTTCAGTACCTGTTTGAAAGCTGCAGGAAGAAGTCAGGAACTGCAGCGTTTGTGCTTGTACCAGGGGCTGCCCGTGCTTTAAGGTGTCCAGTGAAAGAACAGGGGCTCTGTGTCTCAGTAATAATGCAGTGCCTCAGCCTGTGACTCCGTGCTGGCCAAGCTGGCACAGTTTTGCTTCGAGTATTTGCAGGCGGAACACCGACCAGTCTCAAAGTTTTTCTTGCAGCACTTCCCTTGCTCTAAGCACACTGGCATGTGTGGAAGCCTCCCATGCCCCTGCCAGGCTCAGAAATGTAATGCAGCAGTAACATGGAGAGGGTTTTTTTATCCTTGCAACTTTGAGAGAGAAACATTTCCAGTCTCATACCACAGAATGCAGAGATGATTAATGGTGTCATTGGATACGGCTCTTTTTTTGCTCATTCAGATTTTTTTACATGAGGAGCCAGGATATGTGAAAATCTATAAAGGATGAGGTTTCAGTTCTGCACGGTTTTTGTGTCTGAGTCAACTGCTGAAACTGGAGCTGATAAAAAGTCAGAATTTATCTTTTCTCCAAAATTTTGTCAGAATTGGTATGGTTGCATAAACACAGCTGGTTTTCTCAATCAGGCTTTTCCTGGTGGAAATCCGTTCCAGTGGACAACCTCTGCCAGATCTTGTTAAAGAAGATAAGGATCCTAAAACTACTTTGACTGAGGAATGAGGCAATTGTCTGCTTGTGCATTGAAAGGAAAAAAAGAAAAACCCACAGCAACAACAGGAAATGCTGTTTTGAGACTTAACATCTCTCCATCCATCCATCCCCAGTCTCAGCTCTTGGTCTGAGCAGAAGTCCTGAACATCCCTGATCTGCATTTCTGGCAAGAGAGTTTTAGCACATATGTAGCCACATCTGTCTGGAGCAAACAAAGCATTACACAAAACAAGTTTCAAGAAAAAAATAAAAATAAATACATTTACTGCCTGTGATGGAGAGCTGTAGGTGTGTGGCAGAGGCATATTCAAACTCAAAATGCAAAGCCTGCTATCAGGGAGCTGAATGTGCTGTCAGATAAAGAAAAAACACTGTAGAAGGCAGCAGATTCATAGTAACATTCAGAAAGATAATATACTCCAGATAAAAGACAAGCATCCTCATACAGAGAGAATTATACTTCCTTACAATGAATATGTCTTTTCTAACAGTAATGCTGATTTTTTTTTTATTGGCTCAATTCTATTCTTTTCACTTGTGCATGTGAATACTATTTCTATCACAGTTAATTAAGCAGATTAGGGTTTGTGGGGTTTTGCCAGGCTCTGTATTGTTTCTCCCAGCAGAGGTGGTCACTGGCTAAAAATTCTCCAGAGAGTGTCAAGTGTTGGCAGGAAAAAGTTGCTGGTGCCTCAAGTTAAAATAGAAATGTCACTGATTTTCTGCATAAAGAAGCAAAGATGCTTCTTCCCCAATACTGACATCCCAGATGTGCTCCCGGATTATTTGAAACTCATGGAAATTAGATATTTATAGCACCGTGCTCATTAATTCAAATAGAAATGGGTCCCTAATAGTAAGCAAATGTTTTCAACTTTCATGTGTTAAACTGCAAGCGCCTATTCTTAGCTTATTCATTTCAGGTTGTGATCAAACTGGATTAAGATGTGCATTTTTTCATAGTTTGACACAGTGTTTGAAAGGTGGTAGGATAGTTAAGTGATTTCCACGGCTATCAAAGTATTTGCTTGTAATTAGCAACCAGAAGCATGAAAGGATTTGTTGCAGCAGGGGTAAATCTTTAAATAATGCCAGAACATTTCTCAAACCTTCTCTCATAGTGGCCTCTGTGGTTAAGGCAAATGAACAGGAACAGACATAAACTGAAGGAAAAGGTGGTACTGGAGAGAAAGAGGCAAAAACTCAGTATCTTTTAAGGAGGTGCCTGTCAGAGAATTGCTTTGTGGTTGAATCGCAGTAGGCTTGTATTTGAGATGTGTGCTAGACATCCCTACTGTTCATCATGGCCCAAAATAAACAACAGATAATGTGTGAAATGTGGAATCAGAGATGCAAAGTGCTTTGCTTACAATCTCTTTGAAGGGTGGTGGCAGAAGGTGGGGGAGAGGCTTGTAGATCCCCAGTTCCCACTGCTTGGACAGCACTGGCTCTGCTCAGCAGCTGCTGACAGGAAGGGTGCAGGCAGAGCCCCACCTGGCTTTCCCTGGGGGGATTTTGATCTCTAGAGCTTTTGCCAGTAGATGGCTGAGAAGACCCAACTCCCTCTAGCTGCTGCTGTTGGACTGAGAAATGGCAGAGATATGCAGCTTGGAATATTCAGGACTGTTTTAGGAGATGTGCTTGTGCTCAGTACCCTGAAACAGCTTGTTAGGGGAGGTCTTATACACCTCACTGCTTCTTGTGGTGAGAGGTTTTCCTGTGCCAGGGTTTTTTTTCCAGCTGATCATGAACTGCAGAGGAAAAAGTCCATCTGAGTGTGCAGAACAGATTTCATCCGTGCTCTGGAGAAATGTGGGTGCTGCTCCCTGGTCCAGCTGAGGGTTCTGGCATGAACCAGGATGGCACAGCCCTGCCTCATCTCTAGTGTGCTAGGTGGCCATCACTTTAAAGGAGTTCTGATCCCTTCTGGACCAGGTCTGTTAGCTCTCTGTCAACAGGAGACTGTTGAGTTATCTGTTGTGGCCTGAGATCTGGGTGCCTGCAGCTGGCTGGAAGTCCTGTGCCACTGCAGCACAACTTGTTCCTTTCCCAGCTGCACTCCTCCTGTGAGAGCACTCTTCCAGTTGCTACCCTGTAAGCTGCCAGAAACAGCCTTTGGGTTGAGTGTCAGTGGGACTGAATTAATTGTCCCTGGTATCCCCGAGCACAATTGTCCCTCCTCTGCCACTGCTTCCCTGGGTGCAGTGGTCCTGCTCCTTATGGGGAGGCAGCAGGAGAAGGGTACGTGATGTCCCCGTGCAGAACAGCCTGCACATTTCTGTGCACTCAGGCTGGTGGGCTGCCCTGACTCCAGCAGATTAAGTGTGCCTGGGACAGTTCTCAGGCACTGAAGCCATCTGGCACATGCTGCCTGCATCTCTGTTGCTGAAACTTGAAACCTCCCCAGAAAGGATGACAATTGCTTTTTGGCAGTGGGCCAGCACCTGTGTTGATTCCCAATGCACCCAGGAGCTGCTTGGACGAGCACTGGTTGTCAAGGGCCAAAACCGTGCAGCTAATTGTGTTAACAACTTAAATTTGTAAAGGCCTCAGTACCAATGGCCACAAATGGCCCTTGACTCTGGTTGGCTCATTAACAGAGATATGTGGCCCTTTCCCTTTTTATTTCTCAGGGGACAGTCTCACAGCCACGTCCAGTGCTGCTGGGTGCACAAGGGGCAGGAAATGCCAGCGTTTGTGAGGCCTTCGTGAAGAGAACTATCCTTCTTAAAATCATGCCGTTTCCTGATTCCTCTGTATGGCTTCAAGCTAGGACTAAAATCCAGAGGAAAACTTCTCCTGAAGTGTTTTACTGACTCTCACAAGCAGTAAGTAGTTTCATGGTCTCTTTAGAGAATGGCAAAATGAAAGGACTGAAAATGAGCACTCTCGTTCCAAAGGCACCTTGGCTTATTTTCAGTGTCTTTTCAAGGTAATCATTCTGTTACTTAGATGTTGGAGGCACTTGGGCAAAGCTTCTTCTTTAAAGACCCATGAATGGATAGACTGCGTGTCAAAATGCAATTTAAAAAGGCACATAATAAAAACAATATCATTCCATAACTCTCAGTACCATTAAGGTAGTCAGCAGGGGATGCAGAAGTCACCTAGGAAAGAAAAAGCATGATAATTTTTCAGGAGAACATAGGCTGCTAAATTACTTTGCAGCTTCCAGCCATCTGGGGAGAAAAATAAAGTACATTCATCCCTGCTTGAACAGATGAATAGAAACTGCAGAAAAGACTGGGGTTTTGTATTGCTGGTCTGCATGTTAATTCAGAGCCTGGAGCTGGTGGATTCTGCACAGACTGAGCATAGTTAGCCGAGTACGTGCTGAGAACTTGCCTCTGTGATACAGTGTGAATAATTTCATTCTCTTGGAAGTGGTTTCTTAATGGCCTGTACAGAGAGGAAGATCTCTAGTCTGGTTTTCTGGCAAAATGAGGTGTTGTGTGACCACAATGTGTGTGTGAGTGCACAATTGCTTCTGCTTCTCTCCAGCGGCTTTTTGATTCAACCGACCAGTATCAGCCAGATGTGATGAAAGGTCTGACAAGCTTCATGAAAATCAATGGCTTCATAAAGGAGAGAGACTCTGTTTGTGCCTCCACCATATTAAAGCCTGCAGTATGGATTTACTCACTGGAGACACTGTACAAAGGAGAAATAGGAATGCTCTAGCCAAGGAAGAAGCATGAGCAGGAGCTGATACCTTGTTAAACATCAGAGGATCTCACCATGAGCCACAGAAGACAAGACTTCAGTAGTTCCATTGCCCAGGGAGCCAATATTTTCCCCTCTTTTAGTTTCTTTCTGCTCTTCCAGACAGCAGTATAATGTTATTTTAAGGCCTATGTGTAACTAACAAATAAAGAAGTTGCGGCATCCTGCTTAAAACTTCTGGAAAACAGGCCAGCAGAGAAATTGCTAGCAGAGAAATTACCATCTAGACCATGCTGCCTTCCTGAGGCAACAATGTCATGGTGAAGCATCAGGGGTCTGCTTCTGCCTTTGAACTTGTGGGCATTCTTGCTGCAAGGAAAGGTTGGTTCCTTTTGGGGGTGAGGAGCAGCTATTACTGTGAGGATTGGCTGTGCCAAGGGTTATGGGCCTTTCGGAACACAGCCTGTCACTCATGCCCTCTAGACCAGCAGATTAAAGGGCAGTGTGTAGTTTTTAGCAGGTTTTGCCCATTTTAGGGTGAGCAGGTAATAGGTAATGTTTCATGAGTTGCTGTGAGGGGTGGGATTCCTTGGGCAAATGACCCCTGCACAAAGCCCCAGCTCTGTGAGGTTTGTGGTGATGCAAAGGAGGCTGAGCTGTCACCCACTAATGACTCCAGTGACAGCACAAGTGGAAGTGGAATGAAAGCAGTTTCAGTAGAAGAAGTTGGGCAGGAAAAAAATTATATCTGAGTCCAGACTTAGCATCCTTCAGTGCCTTTCAATAGTACTGTTGTGTGTGCAAGAATTAAAAGAGAAACAGCAATGAAAACAGCTAAGGAGCAGTTTGAGCCATCATCACAAGATGTGATTGTACATGTGGGAGCCATTTACCCACATACATCTCCAGACAAGGACTTACTTTCTTCCTTTGCATGAGAGGAGCCATGTTCAATGTTCAATTCATGAAACCATTTCAACTATCATCCTTCATCATCCTTCCAATTATTTCTCTCTCTGTTACTTATCATCCTTCATTCTTTTCCCTGTTTCTCTCCTCTCTGTCTGTCCATGTCTGTGTGCTGTCTCCTCTCTGAAATTTGAGATTTCTGGTGCACAGGCTCTTTGTTTTCTTTACACAGCACGTTGCACGATGGATCAGAGCCCATTCTTGATGAAAATATTGTATTACTTTTATAATAATCATTCCTTACACACACAGATATTTACTCCTTATTTATTTTTAAATTAAAACAGAAATGTGAACTCTCTGACATTTTGATAAAGAATATCCTAGGTAGAGCTGCTTGTGGGTTTTTGTTTCGTTCTGTGGTCATTTTTTCCCCAACTACAAGGGAGTTTATCCAGAATTTTACAGTCTTTTTCATTTTCTTTGAGCCTGGTTGGAGTTTGGCTAGCACTTTATCAGGTCCTGAGTGCTGTTCCTGCCCTATTTCTTGAATCTTTTTTAGCATTTGCATGATTTTTGGCAGTAACCTTCTCAACCATATCCATATGATAGACTCTTCTCCCCCTTCCAACAGGTAGCTTGGCTAACAGCAGCAGCATTTTACTCTTGATGCAAAACCCTGGTTCTCTTTGCCACAGGGAGTTGTGTGCTTGGGTTCACCCAACCTCACTGACAAATTTAAGTGAGAAGTCTGCTCTCCTCCAGGCTCTCTTTACAGTCGGTGGAGTTTGAGGGACATGCCCAAAACCAATTCTCCTTACCCAATATGTGAACCATTCTTCACAAGCCTCTGTCTCAGAGCTTGCAGACTTGGCCTAAACAGTGTCAGTGTTTGGCCACTGTGTTCCTTGTGCTGAAAAATGTTGCAGAACACTCATATCATTCCTAATGGAAGATAGACTAGTGACTTCACTGCAGTTTCGATTTCTAATATAATCAGAAATAAGGTAATGTGTTTTTTTGATTTATAGCTTGTGGTTTATGACTGCCTTGCTGCAGTTTATGTGGATAACTGTATATTTAACAAACGTGGACGCGAGGTCAATAGATCAATAAATAGGTGGGCAGTGGGGATACGAGAGTTACAAATGAAGGCACACAACCCATGGTCTTTGCAGTCACCTGAAGTGCAGAGAAAAAGGAAGTTGGTGAGAACCGACAGCCCAGGGCAGAGTCTGGCCAGCTGGAACAAGGCACCGATGATGGAGTGGAGTGGTTATGGTGTTGGACTGAAATTCTGCCTTGGCAGGAGGGCTGTAGTTTGATCTCCTTTGGAAAGGCCATAGCTGAACTCCTCAAGGGAGACCATTCCAGGACATAGATTACAGTTAGAGGTATCTGCATTCCCAACTTAGTGTCCTGAGTCAAGAGTCAAAATTCAGGTGGGATGACTCTGGATCATTCTTCATCTTTTGTACACATGAGAAAACTAAGAGCTGTGTCCCATGACTTTTTCATGAAGCATCCGTTCCATATTTTGCATCCAATATTTCTAAAACCTGTCAGAGTATGTCTGGGGTGTAGGGGAGAGAGAATCTGCCAATATGTCTGGAGGAGTAATGTTTTATTGAAGTTATTCCATTGCTGTTTAATGCATTCTTTGTCATCTTACTCCTGGAAGGCAGGAAAGTCCTTTCACCTTTCTGCAATTGGAAACCATGGCATGAAATTCTTTGTCCAAGGTATTTCAGGACGCCTCTGCTGGAAGGATCAATGTCCAACACTCACTTCTGAATCTGTATAAGATGAGATCTTGCTTGGGATCATTACTGAGGGGTTGGGACTAGCTACAATGGTGGGTTACTTTTGATCAGGACACATTCAGGACTTTGAAGTGGCTTCTGTTCTAACCTCAGGGAGATGGCGGACACAGGGATGGTTAGGAGCTGTTTGTGCAGTTCATTGATTTCAGGAAGAAGCAAGAATTTAATAACCAAACTTTGGGGCTCTCAGACCCAAGCAGAATTTTTTTTTTGGTCAATAATACTCAATGTTCAGACTCACATCTGTCAGCCTCTGTCTTTTTCTATTTGTCAGTTTCTCTTCCAGACTCTATCTGTAGTTAATAATTTAAATTTTTCAGGCTGGCTGTTCACTTTGTTTTGCTCTGCATTGCATTCTTTGAAAACTCATGGGAGCTTTCCTCGATATGATAACAAAGGCTAGGTATAATATACCCAGAGAGGTCTTATCACTTTCTTACAGTGTGTAGCAATTACAGCAGTGCTTTTGATTTATGTTATATCCTCCTAGCAACCACACATTTTGTTTGCTGCCTTCGTTTCAGCTGCACATTGAACTAACTGATTTGGGATTTTTTTTCCTCACAGTGAAAGTCCTTAATCTCTTAAACAGCTCCAAACCACTTTCCTGGTCTCTCTGCTAAAACTTCTCATTTTAATCATGTTTTTTCTTTTATTATTATTGCTTTTTTTTCTTTTCTCTAGACCTATTATTTTCTACATTTTTGCATGAACTTTAAGCTTGATCACTTTATTGGTTTAATACCCGACTGTACATTTTTTAGAGTTGAGGCATTGATATAGGTACTCTGTGTCTACTCCAACCTGGCATTTGCAAAATTACCAACCCTATCCAAGTCTTCTGTGCAGAGTGAATGCTGGCACATGGAAAGTGTTTACTCCATCCACAACACTTCCACTGTTTGTGCTGCTATTGCATTTCTGCTCTGAATGCCTTCAAGGGAAAAAGCATTTTCCCCCTCCCATTATCCACTGGGAAGAGAAGCACCATTGAGAAGAGCTCATTTCTGTTGAGTGGGTGCTAATTTATTATGGTGTTCTAAATTTATATATAAACAAGTGTTAATTTGAGAGCAGGTGGCTTTTACAGTGGCAGAGCCATCTGTAGGGGACTGATTCTAATTTCATTTCTTTATTTCAGTCTCTATTTCTAGAGCACAGCTATCACTCAGTCCATAACCAGTGTGGAGGCAGGTGGGGACAGCCACAGGGAGGAGTCACTGGCTGCTGAGATTCAGCTTGGCTGGTGCTGATGTGGGAGCAGTTTCCTCATGTGAATTGCTCCAAAGGCATTTCTCCCAGTCCTGACCTTTCTGTACCGTAGTTGATTCCCATAGACTCAAAAAAGGCTCCATCCTGACAAAGCATGTCCAGAGAGCAGCAATGAAGCTGTGAAGGGTCTGGAGCACAAGTCTGGTGGGGACTGGTTGGGGCTGGGGGTGTTTAATCTGGAGAAAACGAGGCTCAGGGGAAACCTTATCACTCTTCACAACTCCCCAAAAGAAGGGTGTAGCCAGGAGTGGGTTGGTCTCTTCTCCCAGGCAACAGGGAACAGGGCAAGGGGAAAAGACCTCAAGTTGTACCAGGAGAGGTTTAGATTGTATAGCTGGAAACATTTCTTCACTGAAAGCGTTGTCCAGTATTGGAACAGGTCCCCATGGAAGAGGTGGAGTCACCATTGCTGGTGGTATTTAAAAGTCCTGTAGATGTGGCGCTGAGGGACGTGATTTAGTGGTGAACCTGCCAGAGCTGGGTTAACAGTTGAACTCGATGATCTTTGAGGTCTTTTTAAACCTAAAAGTTTCTGTAGTTCTTAAAACGAGCAAACAAAAAAAAAATTGGAAAGTTGCAAGCAAATAGAAGATCAAGTCCTCTTGAAAATGCATATTTAATTTGAAAAGCAGTGGAGAATTAAGCATATAGGTACAACTGGGTGTTTTAGCACAATCCAGGAACTTGCATCTCTCATTTGGATGGCTTTGAAAGGTTTTTTTTTTCTTCTAGGGGTCTCTCAAGGAGTAGGATTTATCCCTTTACAATGTCATTTGTAGGGCATGCCCCTTGCCTTTTGTTTTTGAAGAACAGTAAAAAAAATCTTAGGGTAATTTAGCACAGGACTTTGGAATATGCTCTCTTATTCTGCTTATTTCAGACTGTGAATATTTACTTTTGCAAGTGCTTTGGATGGATTCAAATCCATGATGCAAGAAAACAGGGAAGTCAACAGGCAAAATGTAATATTAAAACTCTAGTAGGAAAACACTGAAAAATGTCTATGCTGTATGAGCAAACAAATAGTTTTTAAACTGTACCACCACATGTGCATGTGACATGAGGGCTATAAAAGGTCTATGCAGACTGATCCCATGTCTTTGGAAACTGATAATTTCCTTTTCATACTGCTGATCTGAGTTTATAATTTTCGGCATTTACACTATGAGGAACAAGAGAAGTTTTGCAATAATTTTGCTGAATTTCAATTAAAATTGATCCTTTGTTACACTAAATTCAAACGAACAGCCATTACCTTTTTCATTCATGGGAATATATTTTCTCCTGTGACCTTGGCACCTCAGATAGTGCCCCAGGACATTTCCTCTCATCATCTTGGTTCAAGCAAGATGATTATGGGGATAATTCTTTCATTTATATAGAAAGAAAGGAAAAAAGAAACCTGTATAAAAACTGGCATTTTCTGGCTTAATGCTTAATTTTGGGCTAATTGCTAATTGCTGCTAATATAAAATGCATTAACAGAGAAGATATTTGTGAAAGATGGGCATGTGAAAGATTCTACCAATTCCACCACAGCCTTGATGCCCTGCATCCCAGCTCAAAAACTTACAGAAGGAATTTCAGATGCATTGGAAATTGATTTGGAAATGTTTCCTGTGTTTCTGAACAGAATAAGCTTTGAAACCCTATTATAGAAAGCTTTCAGATCAGCTGCTGTCAATTTGAAGTAAACAGCAGTAGCACAGTCTTTAAGAGACAGAGCAAGAAGCTGACAGAGTGAATGGTGCTGCAAAACTCACAGCTTTAAATTGTAGATCGTTTACTTGGAGAGATATCCTTTCCAGTGGATATTTCTGTGTATTGCAGGAGCTCACGCTTGACTTCTTCCTGCTGGCTGCTGGCTGGATTCCTTCAGCCCACACAGTTCCAGCATCAGTGCAGAGTAAGACTGGCATTGCTTCAATACCAGTGGACTCCTGAAGGAATATTTGTCCCACTATCTTTGTTGTTTCCTACTAACTCCTGACCCTGAAATTCATAGTTCAGATTAGAGAGATTAAAAACCAGGATGAAGAGGAATATCAGGTGTTCAGGTGAAAAGATGCTTTTCCATCTTTCATCCACTCAGCCATTTTTGCTCCCCTTCTCTTCTATCAGCAGGAAAAAAAAGTAGAGATTTGTAAAGCATTTAGTTATTGTATCCATCTCCGGGGAAATTGCATGTGTGCGAAGGCCCAGGAGCCCTCAGGGCTTTTTAACTCATGCTGTTTCTTGCTACAGTGGAAGGATGATAACTCAAGATGACATATTTGCAGGGCAGTGATTATTAGTTAACTGAAAAGAGTTTGCCTTTGGCAAGAGCCAGGTCACATCAATAGTACATTTGAAAATCCCACCTTCTGTCTGTACCAGCCGCAGCCTTCATGTATAACTGTCATAGGCAGATAAAAGTCTTGAAAATTTTAAACCACTGTGGTAGCATAAGGTTTTCATTTTAATCTTTATAATTTTAATGGTTTCATGATAGTTGAAGTGTTTGTGAGAGTTGTGACTGAAACTGCAGAGGTTCAAGCATACACTGAAGAAAACCTGGATTTGGCCACAGCGACTTCTTAAATTTGCCAGTCTGACCTGAAGCCGGGAGGGACAGTGGAAGGAGCACTGATGGATGCTGCCCTGTTACTTCTCTTGAAAGGAGCAGACTCCTGTTCTCAGTCCCGGACCTTCTGCCGTGCTCAGCAGAGCTGCCGGTGCTGTTCTGCCATCCTGCCAAAGGATGGTGGCAGCACTCCAGGAAAGCGTTTTGTGATGATCAGTGCTTTTCTTTGTCCCGGTCCCCTCTGGATCTCCACAGTGCCGTAGCCTCACCCTCCTCCTGCAAAACTCAATTCATTTGTCCAATGAGGAGGCTGCCCTCCTCCTGTCACAGTCCTGATGTCACCTCTGATCTCTGTCCCTGCAGTTTGGGAGTGAGCTGAACCCGAGTATCAGTTTGGTAAAAGTTATATCTGTAGGAAGCTTTCTTGAGAACTCTTTCATGTTTCACCACTGATGAATTAACTGTCTTCCTCTCTGTTTGCCATAGGAGAAACCACCTTTGTCATCCTGATCTCTGCAAAACATCCTTCTGCTTCATAAGTGCACACTGCCTTTTCTCTAAGATAGTCTGATTCAGATAATTTGTAAATTCTGAAGAGTTGTTCTTAGCTTGCACTTGTTTTTGAAGGTGGGTGTTTCTGTGCGAGACCTGGAGAAGTTCATTGTGTGTCCAGAAACCTGACAGTTTTTCCAACTTTATCAAATCTTCTACTAAAATATATCCTCTCCACAAACAGAGGTGGACAGGCAAAATCTGCAGAAGGCTCTTTGATAGAATGTAGTTTTCTGCTCATGGCATACTTCAACAGCCTGCAATTTTGAATTTCCCCTCCTAAATATTTCACCAACTCTGAATGACACATAGCAACCTCTGACACACACCAAAGAAAAGTAAAAAATTACATACTTTCCCATCTCTGGGGAGCTATGTGCCATCTTTTCCAGAAACAGTGCAGGCTTGATGGTTTGGTTGTAAACTAAATGCTTTCAGTCCTTCCCACTTCTACTATTGAAAAATACTTTATCTGACCTTGAAAAGAATTATGCTTTTATGCCCAGACCAAAAAAGAAAAAAAAAAATCATCTAGTACCGAATGGAGCTGTAAGCCTCCTCAGCTTCATGGATTACTGAAATCACATCACCTCTGTGCTCTGTTTGTTGCACTGACTGCCTATATAGAGCAGCAAAAGGATTATGCAACTCTCTAATAGATGGGCTGTCATAACAAGACCCAAAATCAGGTGAGTTTGGTCTAAATTTGGGTTGTTGCGAACGCTTTTCAGATAGCTCTGTGTATGACTCCAGGTGTCTCAGTCTGAGAAAAATAGGGATTCATTAAAACTCTACATCATGCTTTCTGATCTGTTTTTAATACTTACATTACAGATAATTACATTTAGAAATGTAATCCCTAGAAGTCTCTTTTATAGTTTGTCTTAATTAGCACTGATCTGGACATGCTGAGCAAAAGAGAAAATTTTAGCTTTGCCTTATTCCATTCTTTCCTTTACTAGAGTAGTTTAAAGGATCCACTTGTCAAAAAGAATAAAAGACTCTCTCATGTTGAGAGTTCTCATAAAAGGCCCTAAGAGCTTCTATAGAGCCATTACTGTCTATTGTGCACAGCAGATCTGTAAAATACTGGCATGGGGTTATATTTAATGCACTGAACATGGTTAAAATCATTGGGAATCAGCATGTTTTCCTGTGGCACTGGGCATCTTTTGCCCCTGTCTCCAAAGAAGCCCAGCAGCTCTGCACTTTCTATTAATTCCTTCATTTCTTTGAAACAGGGTGTTTTGTGGAGGAAGAGAAAAAAAGGTAAAAATATAGGGGAAGGCAGAAATCACTGGCATTACAAGTATGAGTAAGCTTTGTGACGTGACAGCGTATGTGTTAAAATGACAGCTGAAGGAAAATTCATTCCTATTAAGAGTCAAAGAACTGAATGTGAAGAGACCCGAATGAGATGCACAGAATTGCTAGAGACAGAGTAAAGAGTGGGTGTCACAAAACTGCATCAGCCTGAAAAAAAAATGCACAGAAGGCAATACTGAAACTTTGAAAAAAGATTGATGTGACAACAGCTGCAGGTAAATACTGTGGGGGTAAAAAGTAATTTCCACACAAAGTACGGCAACCCTTGCCTTTTAAATCTGTTTACGATGGCAGGAATGCATGGGTATGCACAGGAGGAAAAAAAGAACACAGAGGATTTGTGTAAAGGTAATTAAGATAATTAATCATGTCCTTTTGGTAGCCTTGATCACTGAAAACTTTGACATTATAGGAGAAATTATCCTTCTGTATTACTTTGGCAGTGTTGTATGTACAGTCTGTGGGACCCTGACTATCTCAAGGAAGACATAACAAGACCATCCTCTACATTCTGAAGTCTTGGCAGTTTTTTCAAACAGCTTCCCCAGCAATCCACCCCATAACTGCAAAACCAAAAGGAAATCAATGGCATTGAAAAAAA
>VZTG01008752.1:600459-625198 GCA_013397845.1 Melanocharis versteri | reverse complement strand
GGGAGGTTTAAAAAAAAAAAAAAAAAAAAAAAAAAAAAAAAAAAAAAAATTGCTATGATATCATTGTTAGTCTCCTCTGTTCTGGTACAAAAGCAGACTTCTGTATGACTGCAGGGGTCTCCCTTCCCTCTGAAACACCTGATGTATTGAGCATTTCCCTGCAGTGAGCTGCCCCGGGGCAGGGCAGGGCCTGGCAGCTGCCTGTGGCTGCCCATGGTGCCAGTCTGTTTGCAGAGCTGCTGGCACAGTTTTCCTCTGTTGGTGCCCTCAGAAGTGTTTGGGCACAGCTCCAGCCGTAGCAGAGGCTAAAGAACATTCCCAGTGGGCTGCCAGCATATGCTCCCTGTTTTGGAGGAGCAAGGGACTGCAGCAGGATGGCTCGAGTTCTTCTGCTTGGCCTCTGGACGGGAGATGTTCAGTGGGTTGTTTTATCTTTCTACAGAAGCATAACTGTGCAAGCTGGAGGCAAAACAAGCTGTTCTGAGCCATGTTTTTCGTGTGTCACTTTGGGTCGGTGCAGAAGACAATGTTGTGGTTGATGCACAGACTGGATGCTGGAAATTGAGTGCCCCAGGAAAGGTTGGCAGGATTGCCCCTGACTGCAAGGTCTGAAGAGGAGCAGAAGGAAATGGGAATGAATTTTGATGTCCTGTTTTTCAGTCTTTGTCCCTAGGCTGGCCTCCTACTCACAGCTCAGTAGGCACAAAGTGTCCTGGACTGAGATCATGATGGGGTCATACTCCAAATGATCTATGCAGGAGGTTCAGTGGGGTTTTTAAAACTGGTGGTCACCTGTTTAGTCAGTTGGACATTATATCTCACAGGCAATTGGCTGCAAGAAAGATTATATCCTTTACATGTATCCTTTAAGCATATACCATTCCACCTATTTCAAAATGTAACTGGAAATATTGAAGTTCATTGTTGAGTGTTTCACATGAATAAAAAGCCCACAGCCAAAAAATCCCCCACTATTTAAAAACTTTGAACTGAAAACACAACATTGCAGGCAGTTTTCAATTGTACAATTTCACTTTGCAAAACCCAAAGTACCAGGATGACATTTAAACAACAGTCTATCCTTGCCCCTGAATAACCCTGTTTATGAAGAGCAATTTGCTTCTGGCCTTAAACACCGCATCTGTTGATTTTTTTGGTAGTACCTTAACTCACAAAAGATGAATTTTCAATTCTCTCTGAAGGAGATTTACCTTAAAGAGAGTCGAACTAAGAAATGCCAAATAAAACAAAAGCCAACTAAAAAACAAACAAACAAAGAAAACCAACAACAACAACAACAACCAAACAAAAAACCAAAAAGCCCCAAAACAGAAACCCCACCCCCTCCAAAAACCTCAACCTCCTCCCAACAGTGAGAGGCTGCACCCTGAGGGAAGGAATGTGCTGGGTATTTTAGAGCACTCAAAAGAGCATTGTCCTTCTCTTCAAGATTTCTCACCAAACCTGTCTACCTCTTAAAATTCTTTGAACTGGAAAGTGGTTTGGGAAATGAGAAATTTCAGTTCACTAGGATCATATTTTCATAAAGTAGTCATTCAAGTGACCAAAGTGTGTTTCCATTCCTTAAAATAATAATAAAAATAAAAATTAAGAAAAACCCCAAAAAACTGGACACCAAAAACCAAACCAAAACCCCCAAAATAATTAGAAGAAACTCTATTAATATGTAGGATGAGAAGTTCATGGAATAGGTGTAGCTGTATTCTTCTCTGTACATCTTCACAAAGACATCAGCACTTATCAAAACAAGGGCCAGTGCAGCCAGGGGTTTTGACTGGATACCAAGAAAAAAATGTCACCAAAATGAGAGGCAGGAGGAGACCTGATTTCTCAGGTAGCTGGAAATGATGAACAGCCAGAAATGAGTAATCAAGAACAGCCCCTGTCCTCCAGAGGGCCACTTATCTCCATCTCCTTCACTCAGAAATTTATGAACCACCTTAGTTCACAACTTCGCTTAAATCTGATCAGAACACTCAATGTTTGGTGTATAAAATATGAAGTAAGGTGGAAATGTTGAGATTAAGAGTTTTAGGGAAATGTCATGGTTTGCTTCCCTCGAAAGAATTATACAACAACAGGTGCTCTTGCCTTGGCTTACCTTTGTCTTCCACCTCCACCCCTTGTGCCCTAAACATCTGAACACCACTTTGCTTGTGCCTAATGACCTCTGTGGTGCATGTCTGGAAAAAACCAAACAAACCAGAACTCCTTCAAGCAGGGACATTTTTTTGGTGTTTGGAAGGTAATGTGCATGTCAGTGGCACTGCATAATGGAATCACTCAGGAAAAAAAATAAATTTGGATTTAGAGACCATCATGAGATGACATTCAATAAGGAACAGGATTAATACCTTAAATTACTTAGAAACGTGGGCCTGTAAAGGGCATCTGGGGCTGAGGCCAGCCCCTTGCCATAGTCAGCCTCAGTCAGATAAACCCTTTCATAAACTAATTAGCTGATCCATCTTAGAACAAATTAGGTCATTTACTACCTTTACTCCCACGGGGAAATTGTTCAAGAGCCTCACTTCTCAGTTGCTTTGAAATGCTCTTCTAATTTTCAGCCTCAGTTTATTCATGGCCAGTTTATATCCATTTGTTCTTGTGCCAATATTGTCCTTTAGCTTAAATAGCTGTGTTTCCTCTCTTATTGTAGTCCTTGATGTATTTATAGACAACATTCACATCCCCTCTGGGCTTCTGTTTCACTAGGCTGAACAAGACAGGCTTCTCTTTTCTCCTAGCACAGGCTCAGTGTTGGTGTGATCATCATTCTCCTCAGAACCTGATCTTACTTGGATTTGTTTCACCTCTGTGTGTATGGCGACAAATACAAATAATTGAAAATAAGAGCAGTCATCTTTATTCAAGATTCAATAGAGAAGAAATAATCTGCGTTAAAAATGGGAAATTATACCTGCAGTAAATGAGGTAGCAGCATTCTCTATTTTTGGGAACATTTATATAATTCTGAGCTTATTTCAAACGCAAAAGAAAACCCATTTCATGCTCTAGAAAGTGTACATGTTGCTATCCTCCACTATCTGTACCTATAAGTATGGGGTTATTTGACACTTGTGGCTGATATTTTCTCCTTCCAAGCACATTTTTAGACCACTGTTCTCTTTTTAGGGTCTGAGGTAAATTCAGAGGTGGAAGTAGGGGAACTTGTGCATCCCTGTGGCCACATCTCCTCGGCAGATTTTGAGAGGACGTTTCTCCTTTCTGCCCCTTCTCCACAAGCAGTTGTGTGCCAGGGAAGCAGCTGTTTCACAGTTCGGCAGTGCTCTGGGTCACCACCCCTGAGGTTCCCCCTGTCCCAGTGCAGAGGTTGGTGGCCAGAGCGCTGCCCTTGCTCAGAAAGGGTTGAGAAGCCATGAAAAGGATGTGCCTTGGGACATGGGACATGTGCCTTGGGACAGGTGCCATGTGCCTTGGAACACGTGCCATGCCAGCAACAGGGCGTGGAGGTCGCTTTGGACCCTTGAGTAAATCCAAGCCTGGAGACTGGCTTCATCTTTTGTCAAACAAAAGATACAGTTCTCTCTCGTGCTTTCGCACGCTCCCAAAAGCACGCCCTGAAAACTTCATTATTTATTATTGTTGCTCTCACATTGTGTTTGATTTAGAGCGAGAACCAAAGATGCTGACAGCAGTGTGTGAGATACATATGAAGATAGTTTCAGGGAGTTTATATTCTGGTGCTTCAGTGCTGCAGGGATTTGGGTATCTATTTGCCTTCAAAAAATATACATCTTTTAAAAATGAATGTAACATTTAGAAATATACATTCATCTGCTTCAGGTTAAGCAACTGTGAAAGCCTTTGAAGAGTCAGAGCCTAAAAGATGCACGTAGCTGAGGTGCTTTGGGAGATGCAGAAAAGGTGTTAACACAGATTTATTAATTCAGTTACACAAACTCTCCACATGCTCATCTCTTTATACTAAGAAATGTGACATTTATGGGCCTCACTGGTAAAGTAAGACTCTAGCAGAGGCCTAAAACCTGGTGCTTCAGGTGTGAGAAATCATTTATTGTCTAGGAGTTAATGAGAAAGAATATGAAGTATTTCACAAACATTTCTTAAAACATGTGTTATTTCTTTCTTTCTTCATATTCTTGACACAGGTTGTCATCAGATGGCCATTTGACATACCTGTGGACATCTAGTCACACCTCTCTTTCTCACCTAAAATACTCTCTGTTTTGAGCAGTTTCTAGACTTTTAGAGATCTTTCAATTAGAGATGATCAAAAACATTTCAAATTTAACAACCATCAGGAAATAGAGTCTAATCAAAGTAGGCACATTTTGCAGGAGCAAATTGGTTTCAGTTTTGATACAAGTTTAAATGGAGAATGAATGTAAATTAATTGTGTCAGGTTTCTTCCATTCAAATATAGAAAATATTTCAGTTTTACTTTACCATTTTGATTAATTTTGTTTCAGCTGTCATAGTCAAAACATTTTATATTTCTGTTCATCATGTATCTCTTTATAATTAATATTTAATGAAAATGCTTTAGACTTGAAACATTCCTGTAACTTGATGGACTTTTTATTTCCCATTAGAGTTTTGTGTTAGTGAGAAATTAAATGGTAATTTTTCTTTTCAAATTCATAATTCCCTCAGTAAAACTGGAGTGAACCCCTTCTCCGTATTTCTTATGCTGTGGGGGGAATAAACTTCCACAAATTTTGATTTTTATTACCAAATTATCCATATCAGTTCTGCTCAGACAGCCTTTGGCACCAGAGGGTCCATCCAGATGTCACTGAGTACCAAAAACTGGCTTGGCAGTTTCAGATGTGCCTTTCTTGAGATGATTCCCTGTGTGGAGAATTGCAAAAGGTTTTGGAAAGGGCGTTTCAAAGGCTGTCTCCAAGAAGTGAGGGCACAAAAAATGGGGAAAGGCAGGCTGAGAGAGCCCAGATGAGTCACAGGCTATCAGACAGTTCATTTAATGATAAAAAGTGAATTATTGTGGTACACAAGTTTTGTAGTTGAGAACACAGCACAGAAGGCTGAAACAGCATTACCCAGGCCTGGCTGCTTATAATATGGATTTAGCTGTCTTTGATATCCAGTGTCCTGTGAGCAGTTTATTATCTGGAAAGTTTTAGATCCCCGTGTTTCACTGATGGTTATTCATCAAGTGTTACCTTCGTTCCCAGGCTGTGCTCAGACGTCTCTCAAAATTATGGTAAATATTGATTTAGTGCCCTTCTTAAACATGCATCTCTGGCACAGACTGTTCAGCAAGTGTGCCTGTGTCAAAGAGCAGAATTAAATTCACAGCCAGGGTTCACTATAATAGCTGTCTTATTCATCTAGTGCTTGCCTTCTAGGAAAGCATCATCCTGTCATGTGTGTCTCTGAAGTACATAAATGAAATAAATCTATTAAAATGTTAAGATCTTTGACAGTGAGGTATACTCAGCCTCTTAATGCTGGAAAACTCCATTTTGAAAAGTCACTGTAAAAATGGTGTGTTTGGGCTGTGTGTCTCAGCTCCTAAGGGAGGGACTCCCATCATTCCCTCTTCCATTCTGAACTTGTATTTAGTTTCTAGTGTAGTACTTCCTACTTGAGAAGTTGGTGCTGTGATGGCCAGTTCACCTCACCCAGTGTCAGAATTAAAAGAGACATCCCTTGAAGAAATTGGTTTGGGGTTCAGCAGTGACCCAGTAGAGCAGAGGAGATGAGAATGAGCAGATGGATGTTTTGTGTGCTCCTGATGTGGAGCCTCTTCACCAGTGGTGGGCCAAGTTTATATCTGTGCGTAGGGACTGACAGAGAACTCTGCAGGGATTTAATTGTCTGGTGATCCTTGTGGAGAGCTTCCATGTGACCCACTGAGAAGTGCTCCAAATTGGGATCTCTTCCAACTCAGCCTGATATTAAAATGAGACTCCAATTCCTCAGTATCTGCTTCCTTGATCGTAGTGTTTACAACAACAGAAATTGCTTATGCATGTAAAATTAATAAGGTAAAACAGAAAAGGGATGAGATGGTTGTCAGGTGCACAGGAAAGATTAAGCAGACTCAATTTAAAAAAAGAAATAGTGAATTTTGCTTCAAAAAAAAAAACTATGTTAATTTGTGCAAACCCCAATCAAAGTTGATTTTTTTTCTCTTTAGTGAATATATGAAACCACAGATGTTATTCTTTTTGATGTTGCATAAAGCCCAGCCACTAGCAGTATTTAATCGTTAGCCTCTCTAGGAATTCTTGTTACCAGAGGAATTCCATTTTCTTCATGAGGAATGTACTGTTGGCTGTGCTGGATGTGGTGCAGTTTCTGGCTATGAGGCCTTTTGCTCGTGACCAATGTTGCCTCTGTTGTTAACAGATCTGGTTCAGCCCCATGCTGCAGGAATGGCACAGCTCTCAGCAGAGCCACGAGGATGTTTACCTGAAGGTGTCTGCTGCTCTGCTTGCACAGCACCTCTCCTTGGTGCTTTCCTTTCTTGATGCCACCTGTGACCTGCGTTTACCAGTGCCTTATTGCTCTTTCCTAGAGCCACGTATCTTGTAATCTACCTACACACAGTCAAATAAGAGTCAAGCCTTACTTCTTTTTATTTTTATATGTAAAATGTGAAATCATGAGATTTTGACATCCTTCGTTCTGCAGAAAACTCACCCATGAGGAAGGGATTTGGTAGATCCTGCTCTGGTGCAGCATTTTTTCTGGGATGAAGAGTTTTGATTCCATTACATGCATTTTCCTGGAGAGCAGATGGGTAGATATTGGGTCATTTCTGTGTCTAAGAGGTTAACCTTCTCTTCAGTCATTTTTTCTCTAGACTTCACACTGAAGTGGCAGAAAAGATAACTGGGCTGATTCTGAGCCCTGCAGCAGCCTTTTCCTCCTATGGAAAGAGAAAAAGATTTAGATATTTGTGCTGATTACACTTCTTTGTCTCTTTTTTTTTTCCTTTGTGTTCCCTTTCTGATTTCTGATGTCTCTGTTAGCCATCTTCAGAGGAAAGCATCTGTTTTGTGGAAGACGTGAGGCAAGGCAGCTGCTGATAACTCTGGGGAAGAGAGAGGACATAATTCTTAGTGGTGTCAGTTTAAGTTGCTGATGGATTGGATGGCAGATTCAGACAGGCAGGTTGGTGTCTCCAACAAGATCAATGATGTGAAAGGTTAATTAATGACACATGGCTCATTTAGATCAGGGCAGCAGCTGGGCAGGGCATGAGATGGATTTGCTGAAAGCATCACTACTGAAATGGGTTGTGTTGGGTTTGTTCTTGTGGAAATGAGCTGATTTCAGGTGGACATTCCTGGATTTGCTTGAGTGTAAATGGTGTGTTTGTGCATGTTTATACGTGTGCTTTACATACATGTGTACATCCCCTCATTAGCTCCCTGAAGATCCCAGAGAAGCTAAGAGACTCCCAAGAGAGGACATCATTGGTGGTGTCTGAAGAGCCAACAGAAATCTGGGTCCTGCTGAGCACACGGGCACCAGGCCAGGGGGGTGTTTCATAACATGCTGACATTTTAGTGTGGGGATAGTCACTGTAGGTCAAAGTAAAAGCACAAATGCTTGGCTGCTCCGAGCCAGCCTGCTCAGCTCTCTGCAAGAGGGAGACTGTAATGACGAGACTGCTCGTAGTAATAGTGGCATAGCCCAAAATTCAGGCATGAATTCAGTGCTTTTCATCTAAGCACTTTATATAGGCTGCCTTGTTGCAGTAACAGAGAAGCCCTTTTACTCAATATTTACCCATCAGGCCAGGGGCTGCTTTTCAAGTAAAACTCAAGTGTCTTGAGCTGTGAGACTGTTTGGGAGCAAGTTCACCTGAGCCTCCCTGAAGAGTCCCTCCCACTATGATGGTACCTACAGCAGTGCAGCTCTGGTTCCTTTGGCTCTACCGCCAAAAAAAGTCACCCTTGACAAAAAATGTCACTTGGCCCCCAAATCTCACTTGTGTGATGGGGTGAACAGGACCCCTTCCTCCTTCAGTCACTGCGAGTGATGACGTCCCCACACTTTTTCCTCTGAGGGTGAGCTTGCTGTGGCAGGAGGGGAAAGAGGAGTTGGTCGCCAGTCTCCGAGGGTTTCCAGTAGGAACAGGCACCACTGCTGGGCACCAGTTCTGCTGTGCATCCTGCAGAGAGTTGCTGGAGCTGGGTTTGAACTCCTTGCACCTCCAGCTGCTGGCTGTGAGCCATGAGCTCTGTGAGAGGAGCAGGGAAAGGCACACATGTGAAACAGACTTTGAGGAACAAAAATGGACCATCCAACCCATCTGGCCAGGAGCTGGTGAGGTATTGCTGGGAAGGCTGTGGACAAAGTGCATGGCCAATAACAGCAGCATGATTTTGTACTAGGGGCAAGAGGTTCTTCAAGAAAATATTCTCCAAAAAACTTGTGTTCCTTCACATAGCCCACAACCCCACGTTTGAAGCAGATCTCACTCTTTTAGACACAAGCTAACTCAAAACAAATCTTCTTGAAGCAGGTGTTCTGATATGTATTATTGAGAACAGGGAGGTGAATTCTTCATTTATCTGTTATGTTTGTGGGCAAACTCCAGAAAATAGGTGTGTAAGTACTGATTAATCAAATATTGGAATTAATGGGATAAAACAGCACGTTAATGGAAAATATTCAAAGTGTATGTTGTTCCTTATCAGTTTGTTGATTTTGTAATAAACATTGACTTGTCTGAAGAGACACTGAATTATAGGTATGATTGAAGCAGCTTCATCTTATAAGTTCTGGTGCTGTAGGTTGCTACACATCTTTGTAGGTTATCAAATGAAAGATAAACATGTCTGAACATCTGCCATGCACTGTCTTAGGAGCACTTTGAGAATATATAGGCTAAGTTTGCCCTCTACTGGATTGCAAAATTACATCACTGGCTTTATTGCTGGCCAGATATGTTATGTTCTGGTTACTCCCAAGGAAGTTCCCCATTACATGATATAACACATACACACCTCATCCTCAAGGCTTGTGTCATCTTGCCAGTCAGACATCTTTGCTGTGTGACCTGCTCCCTGAATTGTTTTGTAAAGAGTACAAAATACTCTTTTTTTACAAATATCTCTCCCCAGGGCTGCTTTTGAACAGGGTTGTTTTGGTGCTTTTTTCTTTGGATGAAATGTTTCTGCAGTGGGAGTAATTCTGAACATCAGGAATAAACTAAAAACTGATCGACAGGAACCATCTGCACAAGCAGATCTGCTCTTTTCCCTCCAACAGCTTGTTTCTAGCAAGGCCTGGGGTCTCCAGCAAGCTGCATTCACAACCAGGAAAGAGCTCCTGAGGGGCTGCAGCTCCTGCTCTTTCTCTGCCAGTCAAGCTCCCTGCCACACATTTACTGAGCACTTTTAGTGTGGATGCAGCTACTTGCAGTCAAGGCATGAAGGGATGCTGCATCCTAATTCTAAGTATGTACTGGGATTTCAAGGCTCATTTGGTGAGTGCTTTAAATAATAGTAACAAACATATACATTTGTGACAGACTGCATTTGACATCAAATCCACGAGAGCGATCCCAGAGTTATGAGGTCACACCCACAAAAGTTCAATTTGCAGTGATGAATCATAAGGTATATGAGGCCAGGTGCTCATCTAATGTAAATCAGTGTAAGTTCTCTGACCTGAACAGAATTGTGTTGACTTGTGCTGGCTGAAGGTTTGTCCCGTTTTTAATGTAAATTCTCATTTGTTGTTTTCCTCTGTTGGGTGTGCTAGTAAAGCAGGTTTCTTGGCCTCGCTAAACCACTTCAATTTTCTGTCCTTGCTCATAATTTTTAGGCCTGCCAGGCTCTGTTTATAACCAGAAATGCTGTGTCAAAAATATATTAGTTCCAAAAAGTAAGTCAGCATCTGACTGGACACTGCTCAGCAGATCTTTGTTCCGTCTCTGTGTTCAGATCTTTTTCTGTACTGAAAAAGGACCAGACAGCACAGTGGGGCACTGTTGTCTGTCTCTGTGGCAGTGCCAAAAGCATGTTGGGATCAGCTGATGGCATTTGTAGGGCTCCTGTTACAGCTCCCCTTTAGTCTTCCCTGGATCCCCTGGCAGCAGTGTGAACCAGAAAGCTGCTGAGAGCCGTTGTGCTGACAAGGTTCTGGGGTTTTTTTTGCTATGAAGCTGTGTATCCACACCCTGGTGTGCTGGAAGGTTGTGGTGAAAATCCCTGAAACTCAAAAAGCTCTTTCCAATAGCACTATAGTTTTTCAGAACCAGCAGGTTGCTGTTTTCATGCTGGTTTTATATACAGATAACCTGAGAGAGGCATGGAGATTGAATATTATCTGAGCTGCTCCACAGTCAAAACTAAATTTGGAGGTGAGGAGGAAACCAGCATATCTTAGAGCACCAGGTAATAGAAGGGGAGATATTTCTGGCTGGCTGATTTATTTGTCTATTTATTTCACCATCAATTTTGGAGTTAAAGTAAGTCCCTGGGAAAAATGGGGTAGGAAACAAATGATCAGTGGTGAAAGGTGTATGATAAATTACTGTGCCCATGGCTCTACAGTTCATTTCAGGGGCAGCACCTCCAAAACAGGCAGAGGAGAGTCAGCTGCTTGAGATTGGGATAAAATTATTGAAAAAAAAATGGGTATTTGAATGGTGTGCAGGCAGAAAAGGAGAGCCCACTGATTGCTCGGACCGTGGAGGTTGCTCTTGAAATCTAGGGAAGTCTACCTCATCAGCCTTTGATTTCAGAATGTCCTTAGGAGAAGTCAAACCCTGGCATTTGTCCTAGTAATTGATGTCTTGTAGGTCCCAGCCACTCTCTCAGTCTCTGTGGGAACTTTGTGCTGTGGTGTCTTAGGCTGGACAAATTCTGGTTGCACTGGGAAATGTGTTTGAAGGTGGAAACTGGTGCAAACTCCTCGAGTCAGGAGGTGTAAATGCACAGAGATCAGCTCTGCCTACTAAGGAGTTCCTGTGATTTAGGGGCTGAAAGTTTTTTAATCATTCCCAACCAGCCCCCCTGTGCTGAAGTAGAACTGCATGGAGGTCCCATCCTGAATCCTGTGTATCCTGAAATTTGAGATTTCAGGACTCTTTGGGTGGCACAGAACTCCTGCACAGGGAAGAGGCTACAGCTTTGCTTTGAAAGAGTGAGCAAGGCTGGGTGAGCAAAGCAGCTCACTGGACCCTGCCCAGTGCCTGGGGGAGCAGGAATGGGGCTGCTGGGTGCAAGCAGACCTGCAAATTCTGTCGTTTGATGCCATTTTTTTTCCATTTCATCAGTGAATATTCAAGAACAGAGTGTGCAGGTTAAGACCTGAACTGTTGTAATATCGCTGGCAAAGCTCTTTCCTCGACTGTAACGACTTCTGGCTTCTAAGTGATATTCTTAGGACAAATGCTGAACATCACAACCTGTTTCCTAATGATAAGACTGGAATAGAGCTAGTAATGTCCTAATTTTTCCATGGACGGGTGCACAGAGAAGCTGAGATCTGGGTCCTCACAGGTTATTGGCACTTAACTCCAGTGCTGTGAGTGCAGCAGCAGGCATGAATTGCCCTGACCAGCCTCATCTTGTACCTGTGTCCACGCTCTCTGTCCACATCCAGCAGCTCTGTTGAAGATTGTGCTCAGGTGTCCAAGCCTGAACTATATTGCAGGTGTCCCTGAGCCCAGCCCAGCCTGCTGCTGTCCTGGCACTGCCTGGACAGGTACTGCCCTCCCTGGATGCAGCCCCAAGTCTTCCTCAGTGGCAGCTTGTCTCAGGGTGCTCTTCTGCTGGAGCTCTCCAGCTGGATGGAGCTCTCATCACCACAGCCCTGCTCAGGTCTGTGGGGTGATGCCCTGTGTGTCCTGGCTCCTTCTCCCTCGAGGAGCAGCCCTGCTTGTGCTGCTCCCTGGCACTCAGCCCTGTGGGAGTCAGTGAGTCCTTCATGGACATTTCAAGAACTAGCCCATGTCTTGCCTGAGGCCACAGAGCAATATCAGCAGACATGACAAATCTTCATTGAGCCATCTTTCTTTTGTGCTTCATCAATCCTCTGTAATTAATACGATTTAGAAACTCACGTCCATTACTTAATTGCTTCTGTATTCATAAAAATGTCACAGCATTTTAGTTCCTTTTACATTTACAGGCTGGGGCTGTGCAATCTGTGGGGCAACACGCAGATTGCCACTTCATTATAACACAAATGGTAAAAAATTGCACAAATGGCTTTGTTGTTAGCTCAGGCCTGAGAATTGAGCTCTAGACCACTGTAGACCACAGGCTACTTTAATGGAAACATCCCTTTGATAGAGAACACAGAGATAAGCCATGGAAAACAGTTTGGGAAAATGAAAGCAAATGTGAAGGGCAGGTTGATTGTCTTCGAAGACAAGCCGTTTAAAAGGGTTTGGGAGAAGATGGGGAGAGAATGAAGAGAAGGGGACCTGGATCATGAGCACATTGCACAGAAATGGCCGGGGGGCTGTGCAGCGTCTCTCACAGAGGACTCAGACCAAGCCATTTTTCTGTAATGCACACGAAAGAAGAAGAAGAAACACCTACGTCCATTTTACCTGTGCAGGAGCCAAGCTCTGAGTTCCATTCTCTAAGTATTGCAGAGGTATTGTGTTAACTCAACTGGTAGTCTTCCATTTTTAATTTTAAAAACAATAGCTATGGAGCTAGAACTTATCTGTGGGAGTTATAAGGGAAAGAAAATCATTTCTCTTACGTTCCATCATCTCAGCTCACATCTAATTTATTCACTTCATAGACGCATAAATTCACACAGAAGTCAGACTCAGCTGAAACCAGAATAGATGGAGTATTTATTGCACAGGCAAGAGCAGCCTGAGGAACTTCAGAAAAAAAAAAGAGAGCTCCACAAGACATATTCCGAGCTCCTGTCTCATAAGAACCTTTGATTTCAAATTCTCTTACAAAGGGGTAAATAGTACCAGAGCAACTGCTTTAACAGACTGCATGTTACAGCTGGCTAGGGAAAAGTTGTATCTCTTGTACCAAAACCTGCCTACTTTTTATTTAATTAAAAAAAAAGAAGGCAATTATTTCAAGAGGAATTAAGGCATAAAAAGTGTAATGGCCAGTCTTGTGCATCATTCCGAGTTACATCAAATTGCTCCACTCTGACTTTGGCCCAGATTTGTAAGACCTGTTTTGAGTTCAGAAGTTATTCTCTTTGTATTCTGTAAAAACACAGAACACTTGAATTTCAAGAAGGTAGCAAGGATTTGTGTGGAACTGAGTGGGAGACAAAAGAGAGTGAGTGGTTGCCTAAGGTTAGGATCTCAATCCACTTCTAACTACAGCAGCAGACACAGGAATATAAATTTTGTCTCTCAGTAAAGTTTTGAGAAAATAATGTCATTTTCTCAGTAAACACTGCTTCCAAACTCTCCTCCTCAACTTTTAAGGGTATCTGCATGCGTGTTTTACCTCTTGGCCCTAGAAGTCTTGGGGATCCATCTCTTTCCATATGGAAGGGGCTGAGGAGAGGACACCTTGCCCCCACGCTGTGGAGTGGGTGCTGGATGTTGGTTTGCAGGCAGCCCAAGCACACAAATGGGCTGTGGAGCACCGTGGCCACTCAAACTCAGGGCACTTTCTTGGGGTAGCCCAGGTCTGTGTGAACCCAGGACAACTCACAAATTCCAATGCCAATGGAGCTGAAAAGGTACCAGAGTGAGGTGAGGGCTGAGCTGAAATTCTTACGATTTCATCTGTAGACCCAAATGTCTAAATTCCACTTACATCTTGCTTTAGTCCAAGTCTTCCACTGGCCTTAATTCCTTTTTCTCCATGTATTTCCATTTCAGATCCACTGTGGTAATGTTATTCTGACTCTTCCCATTTTGCTCTGTGCTTGATCTCGCTGTCCTTTTACAGTATAGATTGGTCAAAACTTGTTGTTTGCATTTTGAATTTGCCACTAATTCATCCTTGGAATCCGTGACCCCACTTGCCTTTTTTTTTTTCAATTTATAAATGAAAATTGAGATGGCTGCAGTTTGTAAAACATCTTGCAGATAGGTATTACAGAAGTCAATAACTTTTCTCATAAATGTGCACGTTTTGGTTACAAAAGGTATATTTTTAAAATATATTTTAGCTTAGTTTGTGAGCAATGGTAGCCTGATTTTTTTTTCAGCAGTCTGTACAACTTCACTTGGTGCACCAGTTGTTGGGGGCTTACAGGACACAGCTTCAATGGAAACGAGTGACTTGGTAAATTCTTAATCATCTATTTGAAAAATAAACAGGTTTTAGACACAATTTGCAGGCTTCGATAAATAAAAGTTTTCGTAGCCAGAATTCCCACAGAAACTCACGTTTTTTCCTTGCTTGTGTAGGGAGAAGGTTTTGCTGTCTTGTAACCAGGTTTTGTCTTTTCATGCCCTAGTTGTTTTTGGTTAACGTTCCTTGTGCAAGTCACGTTGTCCATATCCATGATGAGCGTAATACACCTGGTAAAAAATCCAGTAGTTGAAAGCCAAGATCAGTTAACCAAGGATCTGTCCTACAGAAGGAGTTAATGTCTTATGAACTTCCATGATGTAAAACAGCTGCATTTCAAAACAAAATCACTCATGAGGAGAATCACTCCTTTTTTCTTTAAAACTTTCAGCATAAAAATATATTCTTATCTGTAAGAGAAGATTGTAATCCTCAAAATGTTTCCTCTTATTGTATTCCGAACACTGAACTTCATCGCTTCATTTGTATTTGGTGTTTAATAAATTGGTTTTGTTTTTCAGCCGCAACAAGGCAAGATGAATTTTGTGGAAAAGGGCAGTCTAATGGAGATGTGGTGTGCAATTTGGATGATGAATTATCAGAGAGCCAGAGTAGCCTGTGTTGTGGTCATTTTATTGCTCAGTGCAGTAATAGAGTTAAGTTATATTTAAATTTTCTAATTATATTTTGTTATGCAAAAAAATTATATGTACGTAGCCTCTTGCCAAGCCAACCACTGAACTCTATTCCCCACCCAGAAAAAAAAGAAAGAGGACAACTAAGACTGAAATAGAAAACAAAGTAGATAATGAAAGCCCACTGAAGTCACAGAGAGGCTCCACACTGAATTCCAGACGAGCATCCTGCATTTCATCATGGCCATGGCCTTCGCTTGTCCACCAAGCCTGCAGCTCAGAGTCTCCTCCTGCCAGCAGCCTTGGCCAGGATCCCTCGCTCAGTGCTGCTCTGGGAAACACATCTTTAAAATCCCTTGATTTCGGGATCAGCTGGGGAATGTGCTTGCCGGAGAGGTGGTGGCACCCAAAAGACTGAAATTATTCTCCCCTGTGCCACATCAAAGGAGCTGTAATGGCAACCCAGAGATCAGCACGCAGCAGATGACATCTTTTCCCCAGACTCCAGGCAAAAAGTGTTTTTCTTCAAAGGGACGGCTCCAGTTTTGGTTCTCCTTCCATGCAGGGTGGTCACTCAGGAGCCAAGTGAGCTGCCTGGACAGTCACTCCACGGAGAGAGAGGGAGGGAACCCCAAAGTTTTGAGCCAGGGGTGTTTTTTCTCTTACCTTTCCGTAGAGAATCCCAGTAAGCTTCTCTCTGCATGCCTGTATTGGAGCAGAACAATACTTTTATTCATCTACTTGGACACGCTGGGTCTGCCTAAGTTAACTGAGAGTCTCCAGAGGCTCCTCTCACCTCCCCATAATGAGCATCAATAGCTGAATTTCCTGAAACCCCATTTACGTGTCTTTGTAAGTGAAGGATGGCATAATCCTTATTTTTTTAATGGGACTTGTAGAGCTCTTTCTTTGCTGCTTTCCAGGCATTTGTTGCAATGAACACCATTTTCATTACTTAGCTGCTTCCCCACCTTTAAATGACAGTGTCTAAATTAGACACAATAGGGTGCATTAGAAAGATGTTGAGAGGGTGCATTAATTTATGATTCCAGGTAAAATAGAGCTTTCTGAAAATAAAGTCCAAGGCAGGTTTAAACTTTGGTTCTTCTACCCCAAGGCTGGCAACTTGAACTAGTACCTAGAAAAATTAATAGTAACTTTTCCAAAGTTCCTTTTGATTCCATCAGGAAAAGTTCTACCTCCATATTAGGCAGCATTGTCTTTAACCGAAGGCAAAATGTTGATGTAAATTATTGTTTGCATTCTATATACCTTGATTTGGAGCTGAAAACTGACAAAAGTAATTAGATCCTTGGCTATTTTTCCTAAATATATTAGACATTCAGAGGTAAACTCTTGGTCTGTACCCATCTTACTAACACTGGAAAAACAACAATTCTATTGTAATATTTTATATTATTGGATAGATGTCAGGGCCCTGTTTGCTCCAACATTTTATAAATGTGATAAAGTATAGGCCCTACTCTAGAAAGTTCACACTTTCATAAACTCAAATAATGAAAATTAAGTGACTGTCACAACAGATTAAGCAAATCCTTGACCCTGGAGAACTCCAAAACACCATCCTAGCAATTGGTTCACCCTAATAGACAACAAGATTACTCATAGGCATGATACAAATTTCCTCAAAAGGAAGGAAACTTGGGTACCTGGCCTCAAATAATAAAGAAATTAACTTACTAAATGCACCTACGAAGAATAAACTGTGTGTTATAATGCCTAAATAGCAATATTTGGTCACCTAATGTATTAAAATTCCACTGAAATTCCACTACAAAGTAGAGAAAAAAATATCTGCTGGTGTTGTAGGAACATTATCCAACAGCAAGAAACATTATCTTTGCCCTCAAGGTGGAGAAGAACTCAAAGTGAATTGACAGGCTTGTATCAACCTCTCATCATTAAGAAAAGGAGTAATGCAATTAAATGTAGTCTTATTTTGTTGAAATATTTTATGTCAGGCACAGGGTGTTCTGAGGTGATACAGATAATTAGCAGAGAAATTTAATCATCCGTATCACAATGAAAGAAAAAAATTGGCTCTTTAATCAAAAGATAGACCCACCTGATCTGAAATGAGAATGTTTCAGTATGTCTTCCAGGCTAGAAAGCCTAGTTAAAAATTAATGGAAGTTGGCAAGCATTAAATTATCTACCTAAAAGATCCTATACAGCTTCACAAATTAAATAGAAATTCATTGATATTCACAAAATAAGTTATCTGCAGGACTAATGCATTGGAGTAGTGAAATAACATATACCAAAGGCAGAATACCTTCTGAACAACGTGCCATCACCAGGGCTTGTGCTAAACAGAAGGTTCATTTGTGGGTCCAGGTTTTCTGCCTGGCTTCAGTGGGAACTCTGCTATTTTATACCAGTGGAGCTTGACTCAGGGTGGTGTTGAAGGAAAATTTATGGCTAGACCCTGGCTGCAGCTGTGGCTTCAGTGGCAGGACTTGTGTTGATTTCAATGGGATGAGCTTGCTTGGCTCTTAGTGCTTGGCATTTTCTTGGCAATATGTGAGATCCTTCTTGGTTCTGGGACTTGTGGTTTTGGTATCTTTCCAACTTGGCTGGAATGACTGTCAGGAGTGAACCCTTGAGTGAAGGAGATTTTGATGCTTTTTGCATTCTCAACATAATTGTGATTAAAAAATGTAACTGTCAGAATGGTATTGAAATAAAATTAAACTTGTTTCAGAGGATAAAATCTGTTGCATAACAAACTTTCAAATGTTTACCACAAATCTGTCTATATTTTCATTTCAGTAGTAATGAGGAAACCTTAGCACATATGTTGCTTTCAGCATACTGCATTCTAGTTAGGCTTTTGTGTGGATTTATGCATTTGTTTTTAAAGCTCTGCAGTCTCCACTCGCACTGAGAGAAGCTTGGTGGCACAGGATACTCTTAATATAGCAAAGACAACGGGATTCTTTTGCTAGGCACTGGAATTGGTGAAGTCCAGATGGAAATTCAAAGTACATTTAAGGATGAGGGTACTTGCTGGAAGAGATTAACGAGGAGTGTATCATTCCAAAGCAGGACTTGTAGTTTTTGAGGTATAAAAAAACTTTAGCTCTGATTAACCAGAAGTGGTACTTGCCTGGAAAACAAAGTCCTGTAATGCTTCCTATTAGCATTTTCCTGTTACTACTAGTGAGTCTGATGATGCTGCCCAGATCTTCCTAGCATCCCCATGCATTTAAATTTCATATGCCCAGACATGATGCAGAAATCATATTCTGAATGCTTTTCCTCCTACTCCGAATCCCCTAGCAACTTCAATTTCATTCATGGAAAAGTAATTATTTGAACTCTGTATATTTTTAGCTTTTATTAATGGAGTTTAAAAGCTGGAAACGTGAAAAAAACCAAGAAGCCTTAAGGTAGAATCTATACTTCTAGTAGAAATCCTCCAGATTTTGCCCTCCTGCAGCTGTTGATGTTGCTTCATGCTTGGGCTGCACTACAGAGTTTATCTGCTATTTGTCTTAGGAGGAAACCTCGTGCTCATTATGGACAGGGACTCATGAACGAAATACATTTGGTGCTTCTACCTAAGGAAGTAAAAATACAGCACATTCGTTAGCGCTATGGGTATGAGTCTGAGACCTCCCCATCCAATCTGCTTTTGTGAGAGCTCAGAAGGTTCTGCCTGGGCCAGGTGAGGTATCAGCATAACGGAATAAAAGGCACTGCCCCACGGGAGCCTGGAAGCTCTTGGGTTTCTCATGGGCTACATGAAAGCAAGCTGGGGATCTCGGTACTGACCCCATGGTCTGTTTGCAGATGAATAATTCTCTCAGGGATAACGGGGAGTTGACTGAGTTCCAGATAGCTGTCCAGAGGTGATGTGTCCCAAGCCAAAACCCTGATGAATCTAACAAACTACCATGTTTTCTAACTAAATATCAAAGCACATATATGAGTATTTAGTGTCTCAGTAGTGTCAGGAGACATCAGATGTGTTGAGCTCCCCACTGTTTCCCCTGGGAAATTGGTACACAAGGAATAAACTGTCCAATCATACCCTTGGGAAAACACACTCCTGTTGGTGCAACAGGAACATATCAGTCTTTTCTCAAAGACCACTGGGTTCACTGCTGCAAATTCCCTGAGCATGTGAAGTTGTTAAGTCCTACATTAAACTGGGAGGGATGAGAAGTGAATGAACATGCTGTCAAAAAAATAACATGGAGAACAGGTTGGTAGTAACCCACCAAAATCTAAGAATTTTTAAAAAAATATATATAATTCTAATATTCAGAGGTTTCTGTCACATTCACTTCTTCCTCAGGAAACAGACGATGCTGCCTAAGATAACATAATTTCCTTTTTTTCAGACTCTCCCATTTATGTTAACAAAGATGGCTTAAGCACTCTCAGGAAGGAAGAGTTAGCAAATATTAACTTTTTAACAGCAGCTGCTCTGTCATTATTCTAATTTCTGGAAGAATTAGTGATCCTCAGAAGTAAATTTTAAATTTATTTAACATTTATTTTACATTTAAATTTATTTTACTTTATCTTTCTCTCCAATTTCTCCTCTGGTAGACAAGCCAAGACTTCCTTAGAAGACAAGACTAGAAGCTGTAAATACTTGGGTTTTAGGATATTAGGAGCAAAGATTTTTCAGAAGAGACATGTAGTTTGGCTTGAGCAATGAAATTCTCAAAATTGACCCACTTAGGAAGAAGAAAAGGTTCCTTGCTGTAATTCTCTGGTTTGTTTTTTTTTTTTTTTTTCCAGTGTGGCATTACCAAATACTCTTACGGAATGTATTTACTACTACTAAAGCTGATTCTGACTTATTTAGGATTGCACAGTGTAACACTCAGCCATTTCTTTTGAGATCTCACCAATCCCATTCATCTTGAATATTATAATTTAATAACAAAGCAAGTACCAGAGATGATCTCTGCCTCAGCTGTTAACTCCTTTTCTTGGCACTCCCTAGACCACATCTGTGGTTCAGCTTTGGAGCCTCGCTACACGACTGATACAAATTGGAGCAAGTTCTGCAGAAAGCTACCAGGATGGTCAGGGACTGGAACATTTACCCTTGCAGAGAGGCTGAGGGAGGTGGACTGGTTCAGCCTGGAGAAGAGGTGGGTTTGGGGGGACCTGGCAGCAGCTTTCCAACTCCTTGGAGAGGTTTTTGAGAAGATGGAACCAAGCTCTTCACAGTGATGTGTGTCAGGAGGATGGGAAGCAACAGGCACAAGCTGAAACAAGAAAAGTTCAGACTGAATATAAGGAAAATCCCTGTCCCTGTGAGAACAGCCAGCTATGAGAGCAGGTTGTCTAGTGAGGCTGTGCAGCCTCAATTCCTGCAGGGTTTCAAGACATGGCAAAGCTCTGAGCAACCTGATCTGACCTCGGAGCTGACACTGCTTCAGTAGGAGATCGGGCTGGAGACCTCCTGAGGTCCTTCCATTCTGCATGATCTTCTGATCTCCAGCATTTGGGTTGGGTTCCCCCTCAGCATTTCTACTGAAAGTCCCCAGCTTTCATGGATGCTTGACAGAAAGTGCAAATCAGACTCCCCTCATGCTCAGCTCAGACTGTGGGCCCAGTGAAGGGAAGAAGATGTGAGTCACAGGACAAAACAATGTGCTGGGGACCTGGGTCTGGTGGGATGCAGAGGATGGGAAGAACTCAGAGCAAAAGAGTAATATGGCTTAGCCCAACCTTAGAGAACACAGTCTTGAAGTTAGGTTGGACAGAAGCCTGGGCACAGGCTTGTGGCATCAAGCTGAAAGGTAGAAGACAGGATCCTCACAAAAGGTCTGACTGAGAAGAAAAAGCCATTTGTTGTATTTTGAAAACACAAATACTTCTATTGGAGACAGTAAAAAGTAACCTTAAATTAAGGAGAGGAAGTGAAATCCTGATGCCCTTAGAACCGACTCTTAGTACAACAGCTGTTGTATTTGTCTGTGGTCTTACATCCTTAAAAGATTTTTCTTTCAAAATATTGAAAAAATGAATGTCTGTGCTCTGCAGCCAGCTAATACTGTGTGAAATTAATTCTTTCCTTCTATTCAGAAGGACCGTTCCTAGGCTTGTTTGGAGAGTGAGGCGAGCCAGCATCAAATGCACTGAATGGGTTTTATTCGATAAAATAAATTCTCCCAGTCTCTTATCAACATGGCTTTAAATAAAGTATTGTGAATAGGATGTAAGCATTGTAGACTGTGTTCCTTCTCAGATAAAGAAAGTCAGCCTCAGAGTACTGAAACCCACAAAGAATAGAATATCTATGAGGCTTTATTTTTTTTCCTATGTCTCATTCTGTGAGAGATGTGAGAAAAGCACATATTCTCAAAATGGCCTATAAAAATGTTGGTGGATGAAGATGCCATGTTGGTCTTGTCATAGTACCCGAGGTACGGAGGCTATCTCTAGTTCAGATTTAAAATGAAAACTTTCTGATTTCCCAGGGTTTTCCTCCTGTTATGCACCTTAGATACAAATGGATGGATTGTAAAAAAAAAATCCTTCTTATACAGGGGTTTCACTTCAGTTCTCATGTTAAGATGGAGCTGAGTCTGGGCCCAGATGCAGCTTCCCACATTCATATCAAAAGTAACTCTCCTGGTAAAGGAGGTGCTCTGAGACTAAACCAAGCAATGCAAAAGTAATGAATTTTCACATTTTCCCTCTGAGAAAAAGCCTGATATGATGAAGGAATTTTTTCATGTTTTATTGAGGTTTCCTGGGCTAGATCTCTGGTCTTAAATACAGAGGCTTTTTAGCTACTTAAATCATACTACTTTATTGGGTCCCAGAGTGATTGTCTGTCCTTCCACATCATTCAAAGGAAGCAAAAAAACTGTTCCCCACAAAAACGCAGAAGAAATTCAGATCATCTTTCTGCATTCACCATGTCACTTCCTAATCATAAAAAACCTGATTCCTTGTTCAGTGAGTGTATTTGTTGCAGCTCTAGCAAATTTCCATTAAAATGACATGGAGAACATCCATCAAGAAGAAAAGCTCAAAAGATGTCTGAATGGTGGATGGCAGGGAGTTCAGTCAGGTCAATGCACTTGAGGGAGTGATGTGGTTGCATGACTTGTAACTGCCTTAAAAGTCCCAAATCCGAAGCACAGTGTCGTTGGCAGTTTGCAGTGGAATCACCTGGCCACAGCCTGGGGTACAAACCTGCAGCACAGCTTAGTCTCACACTTCTGGATCTGAGACTTAGCTGTTCCATCAGCCAAGCAAAAGCAGCTCAGGAGTGAAAATTAGCAGCCAAGGTCCTGATCAGCATAACCTGAAGTCTTTGGGAAGCACGAGGGGTGCAGTTTTGCAATCATCGTAGGAAGCAACAGAACAGTCATTTGTTAGAGACATTTTGATCTGTAACAAAAAGGGTCACTCTGTCCAGGGTGCTGTGATCCTTTGGGCTGGAAGAGGCCCCGGGAGGTCTCTAGCCCAACTTCCTGCTCAGAGCAGGGTGACCTTCCACATCAGACCAGGGTGACCAGGGCTTTATCCACTCAGCTTTGGAAACTTCCAAGGGTGGACTCTGGTCGTAAAACTTTTCAGAGATAAACCATTCATTATGTTTTTTCTCAAAGTGTCAAATGAGTCAGAAAATAAGAATTAAAAGTTGCAAACAAGAATTGTCTCTCATAACGTGTTTGGCATTTTTGCTACAACATCATCAGTGTCATTTTGCACAACACTGCAAAACACTTTTGTTTCCTGTTTCTGGAAGTCTCTGGATTATAAGATCAGACTTCAATGGCAGAAGTGGAAACACAGTAATATACAAATTCCAGCCAAATGAACCCTGGTTGGTGTTTAATAAAAGAAAAAGCCCTGGATATTGTCAGTGGTGAAACTAAGCATTTTGCCAGTAATCTCAACTTTAAACAAAGCTGTTTTAATCAAGATAATTGCTACTTTTATGCCAATAGTGCATAAATTAAATATGAAATAAAAATAAGAGATAAACACTGCAACTGCATTATGACAAAGCTGAGGTAAAAATATCCCCACTACTGCCAGAGTTCGAAGTATGGTAAGTATTTCTGTTGGTGTGTGAAGTAATGCAGGAGGCAAATGGAACTACTAACAGTGAAGTACAGGTACATTTTGCATTCGTACATAATTAAAACATCTAAGGGTAAAAATGGAGATGGAACAGAAACTGCCTGATAAAACACCAAAATCAAAGTAAAGGAATCAAGACCAGAGTTTGAGGAACATAATGAAGAACTTCCTGCTCAAAATGCACCTTTTGTAAGGTATAAGCAATTCCCAAATAAGGAAAAGGGAGAGAGTAATCAAGATCTTCACGTGAGGGGTGGCATTTTTGTAAAACAAAAGCTCCCACAGGTAATCCTCAAAGGTGTCAGCATCACCTCCATTGGCACTTCCCACAAGTGTCTTGGACTCTCACTTCTCCCATTACCATAATTTCTGAGATACCTGCTTAACGTCTTGGGTGAGATTTTGTATTTAAATATCTTTCACCAGCTGGGTGGTTTAGAGAACACTAGAGTGTGAACAACACTATGGGATCGCACAGGTTGTGTCCTATTACTAGTGAACACCCATTGCCTATGAAGTGAAGATGCTGCAAACTCTGAAGGACCAGAATTCAAAGTGCTACAGATGGGCATAAAAAAAACCATGCATGAACACATCGGCAGCCCCCTCGCTGGAAAAAAAAAAAAAAGAAAAAAAAAAAAAAGAAGAAGAGAGCTTTTGGTTTAGCCATTGGCTTGGTTAAACCTTGGATGACAAGAGGAGTTCCTGCTTTTTCTTCTTGGTTTCCTTTCTCAGATATGAAGCAAATCACTTCTCAGTTTCTTCTCTCCTTTTGAGTGAGCAACATGCAAAGCAGCCCTATTCCTGCCGAGTGAAATCGATAGGCACCTAATTCTCCTGAAACGTAATTACTTCTGGTGCATCAGGGACAGACAAAAGAGACCACACTCCACAAGGATGTTTTTTTTTTCTGTGTGCAAGTTGAGGTGTAAACCTCTGGGATGGGTGGCAAGGCTCTGTCCCTGGAAAGCTGCACCAAGGCGAGGAGGGACCACGCTCTCACAAGGGCAGCGGGATAGCACCGTCTTCCAGCGGCTGCTCCAGCCACCTGTGGGGCAGCGCGGCTGAGGGACTGCAGTGGCAGCGGTGGGAAGCCTCTCCCAAGTGTGGGCACCGCTGGAAAGGCACAGCGGCCACGGCCGGGTTCAGCTGCAGCCCGGCGCGGGCAATGCCCTTGGCTTTGCATTTTCCCGTGTGGGAGCCGAGCTCCAGCATCCCCCTGCCCGTTCCTGCGGCGTGCGGAGGGGCTCGCCTCGGATCCCAAACCCTGGCGTCGGGACAAGTGCCTGGAAGCGCCCCAGCCCCCGGCAGCGCCCCGCGCATCCTGCGGGCTGGCAGCGGGAGGGTCCGGGGGCTGCGGGTCCGGGGCGCAGCCATGGAAACGCGCCGAGCATCCCCCGCTCCCCGCGGCAGCGCCGTGCTATTCCCCCCCCTCCTGCACCAGCCGTGGCCTGGCCGGGGCCGCGCCGGCTCAGCCGGTGAACAGTTAACGCCGGGGAGGCGGCTCCTCTCCCCACACCCTCCCCGGCTCCCGTTGTAAAAAGCGTGTGTAACCCCCCGGGAGAGCGGCGAGCCGGGCACGGCCAGCGGAGNTGCGGCTCCCTGCTGCCCACCCCGCCCCGCCGGCTCCCGCAGGGCAAAGCCTGGAGCCGGGTGCTGACAGAGCTGAGCTGGGTGCCCCCGCTGCTCCCGCCTCCCCTCTCCTCTGACAAGGGGCTGCTTCATTTTTATTGCCCTTTTTTCTTTTTTTTTTTTCTTTTGGGCCAAAGGGAAAAT
>VZTG01008752.1:520218-599113 GCA_013397845.1 Melanocharis versteri | reverse complement strand
AAAAAAAAGCCAACAAAACTACTCGGGATGCCTTTTCAATAATCCCCCTCCTCTCTTAAGGAAAAAGAAAAGCATGCAGCTGCTCTGCCGGAAGAAGTGCTGGTTGCCATCTTGTGCTGATGGAGAGCCATCGGTGTGTTTTGGCTGCTGGCGTGACCCGCTGGGGGCGGCGGGGCCGGGGGGGCGCGGGGCCCCGCATGCGGCGGCTCCGCAGCCGGGAGGAGCTCGCTGCGGCGGGGCGGGGGTGCGCCGCAGCCTGGGAGAGGCTTCGGGGCACTTCGCCGTAAAACCAACTTGTTTCAGATGACCTGGAGCTCGGGAAGGGTACCTGTTGGTCTCCTGTCCCCTCTCTGCTCAGGCAGAGCGCTCCTGTCTGTTTTACCTCTCCTGTGAGGGGAAATGCTAATATTTAATACAAAGGTAGTATCTGTTTCTCTCATGCCTTCTGTTGACGTGTTCGAGAAGCAGCCAAAGTATTCGCCATCATTTAATCAAGTTCTGTAGTAAAATGCTTTGCTGGCTTTTTAAGGAAGTGCCTTCTTTTCCAACTCCAATAATACTGCTTTTCCCAGCAGTAGTGTTTAAGAGGAAGGTGCAATGCTATGTGACCTGTGAATTCAAGTAAGGGAACTGAACAGGAACTTCTACAAACAGTTTTTTTCCAGGAGAATTGCACAGCCTGTGTGATTGCAGCATGCTCCTTTTATTGTGCTTTTTAAACACCTGGGAAATATCTAGTGCTGGAACTTTTTTAAAGTGGGAAAATTTAGACTATTATCTGCTTAAGCTACTCATCCTAGTGGTCATTATGCCTTTGTTTAGGATGTTCTCTATCAGTAAGAAAAAATAATCAACCAGCTGAGATGACATTGTTTGATTGAAATACAGGGTGAGCCTAATTCACATAATTGAATGTGTAAAATCACAGAATTAATGAAAATCTGTTGCACATTTTCCTTGCTGGTCTCTGAAGTCAGGGAATGAGGAGCAGGCAGGGATTCCCCCACTGCTGTTCAGCACAGGGCTGGAGCTTCTGCTGGGGTTTCTGCCTGGTGCTTCGGAGCGTGGCAAAATGGATCCACATATCCACAGCTCTGCAAGATGGGCAAAGGCTGGATGATTGATCTGCACACAGGGCTCTGTGTCAGGGGCTGCCCACAACTCCAGCCTTCAGCCAGAGATGATAGTTTTTGCCTCTGACTCAGACAGGAGCAGGATCTGGCCCCTCAGGCTGCTAAGTCACAGTTACTTCTGTCACTTGGGGCAGTCTCCCTGGGCTTGAATGCAAGGTTTTTTCTTTGGAGACCTGGGAATCAAATACAAAGACAAGCAAACTGTTACATTTGATTTTGGTGGGGCTACAGGTGATTTCCTCAGATAATGTCTGTTTTTATGGGCCACCTAAACCATACACACCTGGTTTCTGTGTTAATCTGGTCTGTGGTTGCAGCTGGATCTGCAGTTTATTAAAGCAAAAATGAAGTTTAGGTGAGTATTTGAGCTTTAAGATGCTTGAATAGATTTTATATTTTTTCAAGCTAGTATTTAGCAGACGTAATCCTGAAAACTGAGGTACACTTTTGGTGGAAGCTCCAACAAGTTAAGCCTTGTACTTTATACTTTTCCTTAAGCTGTTGTTTACAAAATAGTATATTTGCTTTGGTATCACTTTTGTTACAGTTAAAATTAGAATCCTGAACTGCTCATGTAAAATCCTGTGCTGTGGATGTCCTCTCTCACATACCTGGCAGTGACTGAGAATATAGGAGTGGGGTGTGTGGAATCCCAGGAGGTGCATCACAGTGTGCCCTGCATTAAGTGCCTCAGCAGAATTCGAAAAGTCATTGAAAATTCAAAGCCCACCATGAACTTATTTTTTTGTTTGTTTGTTTGTTTTCTGGCAGTTTTGCTGTTGCTTAGAATCCTGACAAGCTTCTAACTGTGTATTGATTTTTCTTCTCTTTAAAAATCTTTGTTAAATTGAGCTATTTCATTCCTAAAATGATGTGACAGCAAGTGATAATACTGACACACTGGTCCCTGGCCATGCAGTGGACCCTTTTTAAGTGTGGTAATAGCTCATGGAGTCACTACACCTGTGATTTCTTTATTACCTAATTAGACCAGCAAAAAACCAAGCCATTCTTGTGACACTGAGATGAATGTTTTTATCCCTATGGCAGTATTTCACCAGGGCTTTGTTTGGTTTTTTTTTTTAAACAACAGCGTTTACCTGGAAAGGTGCCTGTTTTTATTTTACTGCTGTATTTCCCATTCATCATTTGAGCCAGGGGAATGCAACTTACAGAAATAGCTCAGGGTCTTACAGTGGGATTTCTCCTAATTCTACATAAAAGCTGTAGGGAGTAATTAATACACAGTGGTTTCTCCTAGTAAGAACTGATGTATCCTTGAGTTTTCCACAGTGTATTTGAAGTTAATATGCAACAACATGGTGTGGAGATACATGTTTATCACTTTTGGAGGTAAATTTAATGCACTTGCATCTGATCCTAACTTCAGGTATGGCTATATAATTTATTTCATTAAAATATTCCAGACTGTTTCCTTACACGTCCAGTTTTCAGGTCAAGGACAATAGTGCCAACTGTGTGTTTTATTCTACACTTCCCTGTGTCTCCCCAGGGACTGATCTACCATGTACACAGGCTTTTTGTTTGTTTGTTTTTGATGGATTTGCAAACAAGTGTATCCAAAAGAGCTGTTTGGAAGAAGGCCTTTGCTGGAGTGCCAGATTCTTCTCTTACAAGCACTCATGCAAATCCCGATTTGTTAGAGGTACAATTGCAAAAGGGTAATAAGGAGCTGCTACCTTTGGTTGTAGGCAATTAGGTGAGTGGGAACAATGAGCTTGGGGGAGTGCAGAGGGGTCTTAAAGACAGATTAATGTGCTGTGTGTGAGCAGGCTGTTACTTTAGCACACTTAGTGGTCAGTGGAAGGAAGCAGTGAGCACCCTGCTCTATCTATGGGTGTTAGAAGGATGCTGCTGTGAAACTCTTGGTCTGAATTTCAATTTAACCTGCAGTTGCTCGAATGTTTGGAAACTGTGGTGGAAGAGTCATGTTTCTGCTTTACTCTGATGAAAAATGTATGAATACGGCAAAAGAGACAGTTTGGGTTCATTGAGAGGGCTTGTAGGAGAGTCTGGAGGTTTAGATTTTCATTTTGACCATTTAAATTCCAACTCTGATAGCTGCAGTTTGGATGTACATATAAAAAACCTGAATAAAAATAAGACCAGTGGCAACTGTTACCTCCTCAGAAGTCTGCTAGCACCTCTGAGGCCTGAGAGACCTCAAGCATACAACTGGCATGAAGACTAAGCTACTCTGTCATCCCAGGAGTGCTCCTGCTCTTCCTTGAGAAACACAACTCTGGTGCCTCTCAGGAGCAATCTGTTCTTACTAAAATAAATAAGACCCTGGTGTTCCATTGTGATTTCCCTTATTTGCCATAAAATACCTACAGGTGTCTTTCCTGCAGTGTTCAATCACATGGCACTGAAACAGAGTGAAATTCTTCTCAGCCAAGAATGCAGTTGTCCTAACATGGGCTAAAGAAGCTGTTTAAAGATTAATTTTTCTTTAAATTCCCACACTGATGTGGTGGAGTTTCTGATCCAGGGCAGCTCCCTGCTACTTTAGCCTTCCCTCTGTCTTATACTCAGTTTAACTTAGAAGCCAGATGCAATCCAGATTTTGTGTTCTATTCCTTAGCTGTCTGCTACCTCAGCTGAAGCCCAGGGAGCTCCCGAACCGAAAGCAGGGGAGCTGTGGTAGCAGTTCCCAGGTGAGCTGTCGTGAGTTCAGCTGAAGTTTAAAGCCAGGCAGGAATTCAATTGCTGATACTACAGCAAGAATTGCAGCAAAAAATTCTTTGGGACTGCGGCTGCTTAGAGAAAGGCAAGTTATGTTTTGAGGACTGTAACATTCTGGTATCGTTTCTGGGTCAGGCATAAAGAGGAACAAGGGTTCCCCTTTGTTAGGATAATATGTGCAGCAATCCATAGGAGGTGCTGGAATTGCTGCATTGTGGGAAAGCTGTAAGATATGCTGAGACTGTTCTAATGTCATGTTGCTGGTTGGTGGAAATCAGGTTTTTTACATTTAAGGTGGGATGGCAGAGAGCTCCACAAGCTTTGTAGGGTCCTAACATTGTCCATGTAACATAGTGTCCTTTTAGATACATCCTTATTTAGGGGATAGAGAAGTTCAGAGCCTGGGATTATAAGGGATCCACTAAAGTTGCAGGGCCTGTGAGAAGTACAAGGTGCCAGGCTGTCTTAGAATAACTTTGGGAGCTGTGGGAAGCACTCCACATTGCTGGCTATCTATTTAGCACTGTGAGATTGAAGGAGGGCATGTGGTCTAACTTTAATTTTCACTGTCAGAAGGCTTCAGAATCTTGAATCTGATGGTGCTCCTCACACCTGCATCTTTTTCTTCAGTATTCCTCAGCAGCTTCTCTGGTTCCTCTTGCTTGCAAGGAAGAAGGTGTACTTTGTGGTAATTCCTCTCTTCGTCCTCTGAGTTGTCTGACTGTTCACAGGATAGTCTATCCCCTCCCTCTGTTTCTGAATCTTTTCACTGCTTTCCCAAACAGTAAAAGAGGAGAAGTAGAAGGGACTGTTATGATTTTAGTGAATGACAGCTGAGTGGGTGGCTGTAGAGCCCTGAGCAGCAAGAGAGCCACAGAGCTGTCTGCGCAGCTGGGAAGACAGCGTGGCATTCATTTTTATTTCAGAGGTTACATTTATTCATTAATGAAGTCTGGATTTGCTTGTTAAGATAAATACCTAAAATGTAAGTTTTGTAGATGTTGATGGCCTGAGGCTTTATTTGATGAGGAGAGTTTCTCTTTCTGCGCTGTGGAATGAGTCTTTCAACTGCCAGCAGGTACTACACAGCACGTTTCAAGTGTCACTCGTGTATCTCAGAGGTCTCATTTCTTGGCAGAGCTTTGCACTCTCTCAGTATTGGCCTGACTGACTGTGCAAAGGGGAAGGCAATAGAGAGTCATGCTCCAAGATCACCTCTGGTTGGTACAAAACCCTTAGTACCAGCAGGCTCTTTAATGCAGCTGACAAAGACAAAACAAGATTCAAAGCTGGAAGTTGGATCCAGAGCATTCCGAACTAGAAGATAAAGTGCCTGGTTTTTACAGGGAAGGTGATGAACTGCTGGAACAGTCTCCGTGGGAGTGTGGTAATTCTTCATTAGAACAAGATGGGCATAGGATTCCTCTGACTAAACACTGGCTTCTTCAGTGTAGACATTTATATCTAAGTTAGTCAGCCTGGGCTCTCTCTACAGATTAGTCAGTGGAGTCCGGGCCGTGATTCATCCCATCTTCATGTAGATGTGTAAAATGGGCCAGAGTACCTGCACTCTCAAATGCCAACTTCTCTCCATCGACTCAAGGAATTACGGAGTACAAGCTGAACCATAAACATCTACCCTGCAGATATCTAAGTGATGAGTCTGTCTGTTGCTTAAACATAGTCACAGATACTTCAGAGCATCTTAAGTGAAACTAAGAACCCTCTCCAGCCTCTGCTGTTACACCAGACAAAAACTACTCTGCACATCTGCCCAGGGTTTGTCAACTACATCTGCAGTGGCTTATGAGGATAGATGAGCTCCACGTTTGGAGCTTTGCTCTTCCCAGGTGCCTGCATGCTTGTGCAGAAGCAGATCCAGTCTCCCAGCAGCACAGCCCAGCTGTAGCAGGAGAGGAGCTCCATCTCAGCAAGATGCCATCTCGTAGCAGAAATCTCTTGGTCCATGGTTTGTATGTACACACCGAGATGCCCTGGAACGTTATAATGCACCCCTGGCTTTAAAATTATTTAATCCAAATGGTTTAATGTCATCACGAGTGCAATATGAGGATTTATTCTTCTAGGTCTGTGTTTGCATGTGTGCTGTCTGTACAGTATTGTACTACACAGTGACTCACGTGAGATTAACAAGCAAAGCCCATTTATTAAATTGTTTTATGCGCTCTAAATCTCATGTAATCCAGTAATGCATAATGCTGTCACTTAGTAAGTTTGGCATTCCTTCCCAATGGAGCATTGCATTTAGCAAGTTCCCCTAGTATTTAGTCCTTTTGAAAAGGCTGCAGTTTAGAATGCAATTTTAAAAATAAATCTAAACCATTAGAGCCTGAATGCTTACAATATGCTGAGAACTGGGACCCAGCTGTAGCCTGCATTCACCTGTAGATTGCATGGATTTTCTATCCTCTTAAGGACGCTGTAGCAAACAGACCTTGCACTGTAGCGCAAAAAGTTTGTATTTGTAGTGTCCTGTTGCCCTTGGAGTGGATTATCAAAATTATGTAAAAATACTGGTTTTGCATCTGTGGAGATGTTAGTGAGATCCTGGGAATTCCTGGAGCAGCCATGTTGTAATGTTTCTGCTGTGCTCTGGGAAGAAGTGTGTGCCTTGCTGGTGGTTTCTGAGCACAAAATTTTCCCTGTGGGTTCTGTGCCAGCAATATCCTCTTCACTGCTATAGAAGTGAAGAGTGGGAACAGAAGCAGTGGAATTGCCTGTCATATCTTGATCAGGGGGGGAATTATTACGTGTGTAACTGGATCTGAGTCCAGCCCTTGATTGTAAATAGGTGGTTCTCAAGTTGCACACTTGCAAGGCACAGTAAAAGAGTTGCAAACTCTGTGCACCTCCAGCAACTAGTTCAGGATTTTGTTTGTGACAAGGCCTTTTTCATAGTGTGTCTCTGTTTCTATGAAGTATTGCCACCATCTCATCCCTAATTACTATGGAATAATGATTTAAGGGGTGATCCTGAGATGCACACAAATATCCAGTCAAAGCAAGTAAGAGGAAACAAACAATTCAAGACAGGGGAGTGAGCTGCAGTGGTGAACATTGCATGCCCAGGTCAAGCACTGGATGATAAACAGAGTGGTCAATGCTGTGGAAAATCCCTCTCAAGTTACAGGGAATACTGGCCAGAAGATTTTGTCAGCTCAGGCATGTGTAGACAGACTTGGCATGAATTCCAGTCACATATTGCATAGCCTCATTCTGTAGTCATTATTCAGCACTTACTCAAGCAAAACTTTTGCCAAACTTAATAGGTTTACTACTCCTGCTGAAATGAGTAAGAATTTTGTCTGAGGCTCAGGTGCTTTCAGATCTGAGTCTCAACCCATAACCCTACCACGTTCTGTGTCATCAGGGATTTTCGGTAATTGTTAGAAGATAACAGCAGTGAAATATACTGCAGTTGACAAGAAAAAATAAAAAAAGTGAACTGCAGGGTAAGAAAGCAAGCAGAAGAAAAGCAGAGTGAGGTGGTTAAGACAAGCACTCTGTATTTTTTGCTTCATCTCATTTTATAAGTTGTGCCCCATGGAATGCCCCATGAGCTCCTCCATCAGCTGTTCCCCAGAGCATGCTGCGTGCCTGCACTTCTGCTTATGTTTGTTTTCACTGATGATGTTAAACTGGAAAACATGCTGAAAATGAAACATTTTTATTTGTTTATCGTTTGGGACTGATGTTATTAAAAACGCGGAGAAAAATTGAAATTATAGCTTGGCATGTTTTCTGTAAATACTGACTAGTTCCTCTGCAGCCTGTGATATAACCAAAGTAACCTAGAAATAAGCTTGTATTGCTTTTTTCTAGTGCCTAATTATAAGGATGTAAAAAATATGCTCATAATAATGCCTTCTCATCCGGCTGTGAGGGGGCTGAAAGTACCACTTATGAACATCTAGTTTGTAAAGCAAGTGATTGTAATGCAGGAGTATGACTATTCATGAGCTCTGAGTTTATTGACTCTGTTAAAAACTGGATCTGTGGTCTACAAGAAGGATGTAAAAGATGCTGTGGGTAGAGCAGTAATTCAGAAATTAATTGGAGTTCATATCAGTATGGCTGAGCCTTCCCTGATCTCACTATTTAGAGTTTTTCTCAGGGAAGAGAAATTCATGTTATATTCTCTCTTGATTTTATGTCATTCTCCGTGCATTTTACTTCATTTGCATTAACCTTGTGCATCTACATTTGTAATGCGTTAAAAACATTGTTAAGGATGGTCCATTTTGGTTGGATTTAGATCTTGTAGGAATCAAAACCTATAAAAGATTCTAGAAAGTTTAAAATTAAAATTTGCTCCTCTCTGTTCCAGTATCTTGGGTTTTACAGATACACCTTGTTTTGTTTTTCGGAGGGGTTTTTTTTGTGATTTTTTTATAAGGAGAGCATTTCTCACTATTTTCCCACTCAAATTTTAGCAGAATTGCAGTCTTGGTAGGGAAAGGAGGCCGTTGGTAATATCTAAGGGTAGCAAATAAATCCTTTGCCACAGCAATTAAAGCAAAAATCACATCCTCCAGAGGCGTGCTCCTTGTTATGTTCCCTGTTCAGCAGTGTACTTAAGCACCTGTTTAACATTAATGGTAAGCATATGCTTAAATGTTTCTGCTGACTTGGGAGTTATGAGAAGCCTGCCTTGCACACACAATAGTTGAACAGCCCATTTTCCATCTGTGTGTGAGCCCAGAGCACGGTGCTAGCTGAGCATTTTCCAGGTTAATTAGATTGGCATAACAAGATCCCTGGTGGACTCTGTGCAGTCATCAGCTCTTCTGTGCTCTCTGGCTATCAGGAGCTCTGCTTCGAGTTGTGCATCTTGTGGTGGTAACTGAAACTGAATATTGCAGTGTATTTCACCAGTGTGTTCAAATGGAAACAGAATTGAATGGATTGCAAGTACACCATAAATACAAATTTGGCTCTATATTGCTAACATGAATATGGTGCATCCTTCAAACGCACAGTGTCTACCAAGGACTATTTATTCTACAGGGCTACCAATGATACTTATGCTTTCATGAATTATGCATGTGTTTGTCCTTAAACCTCACCTGGCTGTGATGTGGAGTGTTTTAAGATTTGAAGCTGGCTGTAAGTATAAATTGCAGATATTTTTCATAAAATATCAAGTCCTTACATGTTTCTTTGCGATATTAGAATCCGTCGTGCCGGTGTCTACAATAAAAAAAAAGAAACCTGGAATCAAAAGAATTCTAATTCAGTACAGGAGAAAAAAAAGAGCTTGATGCTCAAGAGTCTCACAAGAAAAGGCAAAATTATCTGAAGTCAAAGGTTATCTATTCACCTATTCAGTAAAGCAAGCAAGATGAGATGGAGGCATGGAAATCCATCTATGGAAAAATAAGGGGGTTATTGTAAAAATAAGGGAGTTATTGTTTACCAAATGAAGAAAAGAAAGTGACCTCACAGGATGCCTAGAAGCAACTTACCAAAGTGTAAAAATGTAGCATTAAGCATCACATTATCTATTCTGGTCTTCTAATGGATTAAAATGAGGAGAAAAAGCACACACTTTTAGGGAGATATTAAATAGGTGAGGAGGAGTATAATCATTTTACCTGAATTCAGTGGCACAAAATTTAGCTTTCCAGTATTTTCAGAGAGAGGCTGCCTTGGTTTCCTCTAAAGTTTCCCCTATTTTCACCATTTATACAGCTCTATCATGTTTGAGTTTCTGGTTTCTAGAGAGTTCCCTAGTCTTTAATTTTCACATTCAGGTGTGTTTGTTTGGTTTTAGCCTAACCCCTTAAGTTTTTAAAGAGTTACATGCTAGTGAAACATTGCATATTACCAGTGCCATCACCAAAAACATTGAGACAAAGTGGGCTAATCTGCAGAATGGTGACAAATGGCCGTAATGCTCTCCTGAGCTCTCTGCTTCCTGCTGGAGTGAAGAAGACATGCTATGAATAGATGTGACTGCAGAAAGGCAGAACAATGGAAAGACTGAGAGGCTTTTGGGCATTTTGCATTTGTGTAAAGGGAAGCTTTCAATCTTCAGTCACAGTTTGAATCCATCCTAAACTGATAGTTATTGATGGCTGCTAACATTCATTGCCTGCTCGCTCATTTTTGGGTGCAGTGGGAGGAACAGAGCCCCAGCTGCATAAGGAATTGCCGTGAACCGCCTCGTGACCACTCAGGCACTCTGGAGGTGACTGATTCGTCCACATTGCACATCACTGGGCAGGAACCTCCTTATCTCCAAATGACTTCGTTGTTACTGGAATTGAAATAATTTCCATGGTTTTTTTTTTTTTGTTTTTTGTTTTTAGCTCGAAGAACAGGATTCAGTCCTGAAGGATGGTTTTGTTCTGTGATGTGCGAATGTGTGTTTGTTGCATGCAGGGGTTGAGGCTACACGGCTGCGTGGGACAAGGCTGGAGCAGAGTGAGAAGGAGAAGAGATGTGTCCCAAGTGTGCACCGTCTCTGTGGGGCAGGCTCTGGAATGGGCTGTCTTTGTGGACTGTGCCTTTTGCAGGGAGCTAGCAGCATTGCTTGGAAAGCAGCTTGGAGGTGGAATTACCACGGGGCAAACACAGATGCTCAAATCCTGGTTCCTGGAGTGAAATAAAGAGCGAGTTAAATCTGTAATCAGGACACATGCAGTCTCCACTTGTGGGTAAACTCCGTATGTCAAGGATTGTTGCAGCTGGTGAATTAAGGCACAGGCACATCAAGAACTTGCAGCTCATAGGATGTGTTGGATTGGAGGATATACAGTCTAGTTCCCAGCTGTCTAAAGTAACCATAGCACAGCATGTTTCTTATTGGTGTACTCTGGAGAAATTCTGCCTGAGGCTAGGAGAGTCCATTGGATCGCACAGGCTAAGCCCAGTAAACACATTTGCTATTTGAAAAGTGAATTCATTTATTTCTCTTGTGCCTTGTAAATGTGTCAGACTGGCCACATCCACTTTGCTGGATTCTGTATCTTATGCTTTCTCCTTTTGGAGATTCTCATAGTAAGCCAGTTTTCCTCTCATGTAGCTAGACATGTAGAGACTTATAGCAGAAATACTAACATTGGTATGAATGAAATACAGATGAAAATATGTCTCTGTAAACTCTGGAAAAAACAGTGAAATAAGTGTGAGAAGAATGACATGTGCTGATAACAGAGAACATAGTTCCCAGCAATAAAATTGAACAATGTGCTATACTGTCAAGCCCAAAAAGTCACAGTACAGGCATCTCTCCAGCACAGGACCTCACTTTCTAAGGAACATGTCACAAGGTACTAGCACACTGTGTGTGTGATGACAATTCTTTCCCTGTTATGCCAACAGGGAGCTACACCGGCCGAGCAAATGTTTGGTTTTCAGACGTACTCCATAAAAACAAAATCAGCTGCAACCTCACTAATACTTGGGAATGCCTAAGTAGGTGAGATTTGGAAGCAAACGACCACCTCTTCTCAGCTATTGACTCTCAAAAATTATAAAAGATCTGCCCAAAAACTCACTTGTCATTACCAGTCAAGAAAAAAAATGAGTGTTGTGATGGAAACTTAATAGTTGATACCCTTTGTCCGCCATGACACGTGCAAATCATCTCAGCCAGACTACCTGAACACACAACTTGGTGCACTTGACAGTGTGATGGATGAACTCTGAGAGGGAGAGAGAATGAGCGAGTGGATAAAACCAGCATATTCAAAGTTTGCTAATAAATACCATTTTCTTCCATATGGTATTGCACTGGAGCTCGTTACTCTCATTTCACACATGCTCAGGAATAGATGTTGGTCATTTGCTGCATGCTAATGAGGATCTGTACATTGTAGTAGGTCACACACGATACGGGAATGGGGGAAGGTCGTGTCTCCTGACCTCCCCAGCCATGTGATGGCACTTGTGCCACTGAAAGATGTGACTGGAAAAGACGAGAGCAGGGCGGTTGGGGGCTGTGAAAATCCAGTGATGGAATGTGTTCAAATAATGAAGCCAAGTGTGTTTCCAAATGTCTGAGTCTGTCATCCCTACACCATTACCTTTATCAATCCAATCTGTGATTTCGTCAAGAAATTAAATTGGATTTGCTTGACAGGACCCATTTTCCAGAGATCTGTATCAACTAACATTACCAGTGTTGCTACCCTTTAATTCCTTATTAATTGACTCCCATTTCAGCTTTACTACTTTTCCATTCTTAGAGTCCTTCTAAAGGGAGACTAACCAAGCCATATCGTTTCTGTGGGTAAATAGGGCATTAATTTTGGAAAGCCTGGTTGTAAATGCTGCAAATCACGAGAGTAAAACCAGCAAGGGTGAAGAGGAGATGCAGGGAGACACTTTATGACTTGAGGTGAGATGGAGCATCGTCAGCCAGAAAGTCCATTTGAGAATCTGCGGCATCAGTAAAATGGAGTGCGCGCATCTGTGAGAGGACAGGAGAGTGTGAGGCAGAGAGAATTTTTATTAGTGAAAGTCCTAAACAATGCTATTGTTTCTTACACACTTTGTTTGCAAGCAGTAGGAATGTATGCTGAAGGTGTGAGGAGAAGCAAAATTGGTGTCGGTGGTTCTGTAGAGGAACAACTTCATGAAGAGAAGAAAGGCATTAACAATTAGCTACAGCAAGGACAGACTGGGGCGAGAAGCAAAAGAATATTGATGGAATTCTGTGTGTGCTGTGCTGGAGTGGTAGTGTATGTCATGCAGTCTGACTGAAAAGCCTGTGCCACATTGCTATGATGTGGAGCAACTCAAGAAGTTGTTAATGCAAATGTGTCCTGCCATGGGGAGAAAAGTAAGTCTAGAGATTTGACTATAAACGAGAGTAAGGACTAACCTATGGTAATGAAATGCAAAGTGTCTGATCAAAATTCAGCATGTTCATCTGAACAGTAAATCTTTTATATGAATGTGTCACTTGAGCCCCATAGTCTACACAGTTTTCTTCTGACAGTGTATGTTGCCCTTGATGTCCATTGTGATTGCAGTGTGGTAACATTTCACTGTTTCCACTTTGTTTGTCTGCCAAAGCTGCATGGAGTCAAATGGCTTTAAAAGTTTCCCGACTACTGGAGGCTCCAGGATGTGCAAGACAGCTGTGATTTGTTGAACTGTAGGGCCTTTGCATGGGATTGGGAGGGAGAGTTTTGAGTGATATTTAACCAGTGAGCATTGCATTTGATCTAGTCATAAAAAATGAAATTTAAAGGAAACTCTGTGTTTAAATGCCAACAGGGGCAATGCTCTCTGCTGAGCAGGGGCCACTGTGCTATCCTCAGCTTGTCTCCTTCACACAGGCTCTGGGGCATCTCATGGTTTCTGAGGAGAGGCAGTGTCCTGCAATGGATACACTTGGGTTGGCACACAACAAATTTGAATTTAGAGGGAATATGGTACTGATTTCCTGTGTGACCTTGGATGAATCTCATGGCTGCTGCCATACACAGGATAGCAGTGTCCCTGCAGGGTAGCTCTACCACCTCCTTCTGTGGGAACCACATCCTGCCTGGAGCTTCTCACTGGGCTTTACCTTCCTTTCCCATTTGTAAAATAGGGCTGATAATTCCTTCCATTCCCTTTCTTTCTAAGTTTTGGCTGTGGAATTTAAACTCCCGTAATATCCATCTGTACTTGTTCAGTACATAAATTGTATCTTACTGTGCTAAATTTAAGTGGTAGTCTACAATTAGAACTACATTAAATGATACAAATGCCATTGATCTATTGAATATACAGTGTTCAATAGGGGGTGATAGGAGTCTGTAAATCCGTACAATACTGGTTAGGCTACACTTGTAGAACAGGTTTATGCCAAATTACAAAGAAAACTGAGGATAGAATGTCTTTTATTCATGTCCGTGGTTGTGGTTGAGTTAGGGTTTTATTATGAATCTAAGCAGAATTTGTCATAGATGATAGTGCACAGAAACTAACTTTTTCTACTGAATCAGGCAATATCCTATGTATTAGTAAATTGATAGTATTTCAGTTGATGAGAAAATTCTGGCAGAGTCTAGTATAAAATTTTCAGATCAAATATTTCTTTCTGTATTTTTGCCATTAACCTCATATAGGAACATTATGATTTTGATAATGTTGTTGTTTAGAAAAGATGAATTGGAGTACCCGGTCAAAGTCTGATATCTTAAAAAAACCCCCAACTTTGAAATGTAATCCTTGATGGTTGTTTGCTTTTATGTTATATAAATAATACGTGGAAAATTAATTATTTCAGTTTTAATAAAATGAGAGTTTGATTGATGGGAACTGAAATTTTGTTTACTGGGGTTTCAACAGTCCTTGTTTTCATCTTGCTTTGGAAGGAAAACAAATATTGAAATAATTTTTCTGCTAAATGGAGATTTAATTTCCTTTTCTCACCTTGGTTTTGCTTTTTAGCACTTAATTTTCCCATCCATCTACAGCCTGTCAATACCATTAAAAATGTATTGTAAATTGGATGGACTGAAAAAAGCATATTTAGACATAAGCTATTAGTCTGTTCTTAATTCATCCTTTGCTTATGCAGGACCACAATCTGCACTCACAATCTCTTTAATATTCAACACGGTGTTTCTAGCCTGATTTGACTCCTTTCAGATTGTTGGTAGGGATAAAGCGAGCAGGATTTAGACTAGAACTCTCTACAGGATGGAATGTTATTGGGAGGTGTCTCCTTTCTCTGTCTTCATCAGAAAGAGAGCTGCTGTTCGAGATCCGTAATGGGTGTGCGTAGCTTTCTTTGTGTTGAGGCCCCAGAGAGTCATTACAGCTTTTACAGTAAGAATGTGATAGCTGCTTTGCAACCATGAATATTCCTTTAAAAAATGTAGCTTCAAAGTCACTCATTACCAAGAGTGCACTGATGAGTACTGCAGGCATCCCTGAAATCCTTGGCACGCACCATGGGTTGGTTTCAAGCAGACCATTCTAAGATCTCCAAATGGACTGACTTTCTGACATGCCTGGAGTGGATCCAAATCCCATCTGGGGTAATCATTCTGGTACCAGTACCATCCATTTAGATCTTGGTTCTCCATGCATATCATATACAGTTGTGCCTTTCAAGATGAGCACAGAGAGGGAAATGATGCCCAAGGTGAAACCAGAGCACATAAAGGCACTCTTCATCCTGTTTTTAAATAGTCACTGGCAGTGAATCTGGGTCAGGCAGCTGCTCTGAGCACCATGTTCCTATCACTAATCTAATATCAACCCAGACCTGCTTGGATAGATCTACCAGAGCTGCTGTCACGCCCTGACTGCATTCAAACTTGACCTTGATCACAGTCCTCACTCTGTTCACTTGTTCTAAATACAGTTTATTCTGTCCTTGTTTGCCTTGTTAAATCTGCTGACATGTATGTGTTTGCTTTAGACAAACAGCTCCTAGAGGAAGGCTATCTCTTAGGGTAATCCTTATTCCATAGCAGATTTGCCTGGGTGGTGGGGTGTGGTGTGTGTTTGTGGTGAGAGATCCCAGGGTAGCTGTCAGCAATCTACAAGAATGGTGCCAGCTGACCCAAAAACGAATTGTGCACGAAAGCTGGCCTGGAGATTTGCTGTTTGTTCATAAAAGAGACCCCTCAAAGTTTATGCTATGTGTCATGTGAGCTCCTTTAAAAGGAGTGAGGAAAACCGAGGAAAAATACCGAAGCATAGCACTCAATCAGTTCTTTGGAGCTAATATGCAAAGGATTCGTGATTTAAATACTCTTTCAGTTCTTGCAGTGTTGTTGTTCCGTACATGGACTGTGTGCTTCTGAATCATTGTCTGACATAACTCTATGAAAGCATCAGTAACGAAGTTTTTAGCTGTAGTCCTAATCTGATTGTTTTTCTCCCCAGCATGGAAGATCTAGCTTCCACACTCTCCTTTCTTCAGGCCTTTTCTGTGATCACAAGTGTACTGTGGGATGCAAGTCATGCCCTTCTCATGGTTTATCTCTCTGTGCCATTACAATGCTATGGTCTATGTAGGTCATGGGTTTATTTTGCTGGGAGAGGCAGACAGTCTTTTGAACTCCACCAGGAGAGAATTTGAATGTTATACCGTGGTGTTCCTATTTCTTGCTGTTTTTCTTCCACTCAGCAATGTGGCCGGGAGCACTCCATATTTTTGCAAAATGCAATTGATAAATATTGAATCCATAGCACTGGATTTAGCTGTTGGCAATGTAGGTACATATTTTCGTACACTCTGTCATGAAGTTTGGATGCCAACTGCTGTTGAGAATGAGGTGATGTGGCTTTTTTAAAAATCAGAACTGATACTTCATCGCAAAGCTGCAGTGCAGAAGGACCTTGTATTTCTAGACATGCTGTCTGCAGTCTTCTCTGTTGTAGTGACAAGAATTCCTGGCTATTAGTGAACTGACCCCAATAGACTAAAGGATGGTTTTGTTGCAGAGAAGGTTTTTGTTTCCCTTAGATTGTCTGCCCCAGCACTGCACAGCAGAGACTCATGGGGCTGTGACTATGGTGGTGTGATCTATAAATGACCCTGATTATCACTTTCATAAACGACTCTGAATTTTCCAACCAAATTACCAATGAAGTGAAGGGCATTGAACAAGATTTTTAATTATAACAAATGGAATCTGTGCTTTCTAATCAGATTGTTGTACAGGTGGCTATTATTCATTGCTAAAAGTTAGAGCAATTAAACTTCAGACAGTCATTGGGCAGATTATAGAAAAGAATCACTTCATTTGAAGGTTTGGGTATTGGTTTGGTTTTTTTTTAATTACTGTCTCTAGTGGAAACTCACAGTATATTGATTTTTCAAACCTGCCTAAAGGTGAAGTATTAATACTTGTGCCAAAACAGCTACTGCAGGCGTTAATGTTATAGACTTGCAAACTTAAACAAAATTAATCTTGTGTCTTGATTTTGTGAGAGTAAAAGTAGTAGAAGGCAATATGGGGTTTTCAATTATTTTTTTCCATCTTAGCATGTCTTTCTGGATCTGAATTTTCTATTTACCTCTGAGATGGCAATACGCCTTTCTTCTTTTCATATGTATCAAAGCTGACTGCTTGCCAGACAAGTGTGGAGGGGGTATCTATTTTGCCTGTTTTGGAGACGAGGGTATTCTGGACCAACACTGAGGGTAGATGTGGTCTCTTGGTTCAGTCTGCAGCTGGCTGCTGATGCAGTATGATCCTGCTTTGAAGAATGAGGTATTTTGCTCCTTTGTAGAATATTTGTGGCAGGGATTTGCAGCTACTTTGGTGCGAAAAAAATCTCTATTTCTGCAAATTCTCTCTAACGGGCCTCATTGTATCTGTGTTCAGCCATTTGTGAAGTGGGCAACTTAATGTTTGTCTGTCACATGGGAGTATTGCTCAGCCTGCTAAGGAGTAACTTAAAAAGCATTTAGAGATCCTTGGATGACAGACACTATAAAAAATACTGATTCTTTGCACTATTTCACTGCTCTTCTTGTCCGTTTTAAGTCCAGCTCAGCACTTGCACCAAGATGTACGCACTCTTCTCCTGTACAAAAGCAGGTTCGCTGCCCGATTTTGTGGAGATGTAGTATTTGTATTCACCATGCCTGCACAAACAATGCCTTTAGAAATTAAGAATAAAACCACCTGATCCTGAATATATTTAACTGACAGCAGTGCACACCAGGAAGGTGCTTCTACATCCAGGTCGAATATCACAAGAATTCCTCCTCAGCCTTTACTTACAGAAGCAAGGAAGAAACCCAAGGCTGTAGTGTAATTGTGGTTCCCTTCAGGCCTTGGACATTTGGAATTACAGAATCAACTCATTACTTAAGTGGGCTTTGAGTGATGAGCTTTGAAGGATGAGCATCCTTTTTAAAGGATAACAGTTGCTGCTTAGTCGAACGTTTTCCAAAAGCCTTGATGAGATTTGAATGCTCGGTTCTCCGGAAATAGAATAATCCTCCAAGTGGCCTGGAAAAGCCCAGCCTGAACACTGTGCTTTCAGAATGACTTGTGCTGTGCCACCTTCCCCACTGGATCTGAATCCAAAGGCATTTATTTGGATGGGCTTTTGGCGAGGCTTAAAATTCTGTGGGAGATGTGAGATCGGGCGCTGTCCGCGGTGCTGGGCTCTGTCCGTGGTACTGTCTGCAGTGTTGGGCGCTGTCCGCAGTGCTACACTCTGTCTGTGGTGCTGTCCACAGTGCTCACTGTGCGCCGTGCTAGGCTCTGTCTGTGGCGCTGTCCGCGGTGCTGGGCGCTGTCTGTGGTGCTGGGCGCTGTCCGTGGCACTGGGCACTGCCCGAGGTTCTGAGCGCTGCCGGAGGTTCTGAGCGCTGCCTGCCACCGCCAGTGAGGATAGCTGAGCGCGTGCTCAGGACTTTGCTGGGCCAGTGCCTGCCCCACTCCCTGGTTTGTAGCCCATGGATCTCAGCTCTCTTTTTGAGAGTCAGCACATGGTGGTTCGTGTGACGCCGATCATTTTATTGTAATGGAATCCTGTGTACGAAGAACTGTGCGGAGGCTTGCTCCAGAAATACCACGAGAATGGCAGCTTGTTAAGATATGGCCACAATTAGCCATGCAGGAGCCAGGGTGAAAACGCAGCACTGATATCCTGTGCCTTGTTCTTTATCAGCGTGTTGCAAATGAGGAGGAACATTTATACAAGACAACCTGCCTCTTATTTCTGCTTGGTCGCTGTCAAAAATCATTCACGTGGAGATCTTCAGCAAAGTTCATCTGAGAAGTTGTGGATTCTCTATCCCTGGAAGCGTTCTAGGGAAGACTGGATGGATCTCTGAGCAACCTGGTCTAATGAAAAGTGTCACTGCACATAGCAGGAAGGTTGGAACGAGATGATCTTTAAGGTCCCTTCCAACCCAAGCCACTCTGTGATTCTATGAATTAACTAAAAAGTTGTCAGTTGGCTACTTAAGCCACGCAGAACTCTCATTCAGAATTAAAGTAGCTTCCATTTAATTTTGTTTATTTTACTTATTAAGTGGATTAAGCAAAATTAAATTAAAGACATTTAATTCCATAAGGGACTATCTTTGCAGATACTTAACGTGGCGTAACTTGTCCATCTACAAAGTAAATTTACATGTAGCATTCCAAGAATCTCAGGGTAAACTTGTCTTTAGCCTTTATCAAGAAAACCTTTATTTGCTGTTTAACACTATACTTTGGAAGAGTTTAAACTTACAATGAACAAGGGCACCACTGTTCACCAGGAAAATTGACATGGAACAGCGAAAGGACTGTGAATTCCTAGTTTGATATGTAGTAGTTTTCTCTGTGTGTAGACAAAGCAGATTCTGTGGAGGTCTGTAAGTATTTTCTGTGGAATTTAAGACTCTCAGTTCTGCTTAGAAACATGATAATCATGGATTCATAGAATGAAGTGGGAATCTGAGGCCTGATTTAGCAGGAAATACTGTGCACATACTTAGTTTTAAGTACAGAGGTAGGTTGATTGACTGGTTGAGAATTGCCCTGAATCAGAGCCAAAGCGCTGTGGCTTTTTGTGACATTTATATGGCTTCAGGATATGGATGTTCAATGAAAACTTCAGTGACAGTTCTCCTTAATAATTCAGAACTGCTGGTTTTTCTTCAGAATTAATATCAGTCTGGGTGATACAATCATTCTGCAGATTTGAGTCCTGGCTCTATAAGGACTTGTTTGCAGGAAATAACTTACAGATAGCAGCTTTATTACAGGCAGAAGCAGGCTGTAAACTCTTTTTTTAATTGAAGTTGCTTGTTTTTTATTAAAGCCATTTTAAAGCTATTTTTTTAGTTTCCTGGGAAAACAGTGGTGTGCTTTCCAGCAGTCTGTACTTTGTGAGGCCACACCTGGAGTACTGTGTTCCGCTCAGGTCCTTACCACAAGAGAGATGTGCAGCTGTTGGAGTGAGTTCAGAGGAAGCCACAGAGATGCTCAGAGGGCTGGAGCACCACTCCTGAGAAGACAGGCTGAGAGAGTTGGCGTTGGTGATATTGGAGAAGAGCAGGCTCTGGGCAGTTCTAAGAGGTCCTTCTGGTACCAGGGCTATGTGACACCTGGAAAGGGACTTCTGACACGGGCATGTAGTGATGAGAAAAGAGGTAATGGATTTAAACTGGAAAAGCAAAGGTTTAGATTGGATATTGGAAAGGAATTCTTTACTGTGAGGGTGGGGAGGCACTGGAACTGGTTTCCCAGAGAATCTGTGGATGCCCTATCCCTGGAAGTGCTCAAGGCCAGGTGGGATGGGGCTCTGAGCAAGCTGGTTTAGTGGAAGGTGTCCCTGCCCATGGCAGGGGCATTGGAACAAGATGATCTTTAGAGTCCTTCCAACAGCAACCATTCTGTGATTTATGCAGTTTTTACTACAGAAAGTCTCTCTTCATCATTAGAAGGTGAAAAACATTGATATGCACACTATCATGAAGTAATGTACAGCTGTTGATTTACTTTATTGCAGTCATGGGTTGCTATTTCCTGGAGAAGTAAAGAAACAAAAGGAATCTTTGGGGGAAAGTGTGGGAAATCATGCAGTACTTCATGATTGCTAAGAAATACACAGGTTTTTGCCACTGTAAAGAAATCTTCCACCACTAACTCTCTTATTAGTTTTAAAATCAAAAATAACATTTTTTACATTTAAAATGTTTTGAAACATGAAAAATAACAGCTGTAAGAATTTACCTAAGCATTTGAAAATGTCTAGTATGAATGACTGTTTCTCTTGAGTGTCATTGAAACAGCACAGAAAAATCTGGTTTGTTGCCCCAGAATTCCTGCAGAATAATGGAAAGAAGATGTAAAAACCACAGTTACCTGAGATATGAGGGTTCTGCCAGCTTGGTTTTAGGAGACATGAAGTGTACCTCAAGAAGGAAGAACTCCATTTAATGCATATGTATTATTCACTGCTGTTATATACGCTCATTTTTCCAAGTGTGTAGACTGAGGTTACAGACATATTCCAATATGCTGAATAACATCAAACGACCTGAAGTTAAAAACCTACAATAAATTTATGTCAATATCTCAGTAAACATGGTGGGAGGAAAAGACATCGCAAAAACACGTGTGTCTTCCGAAGTGCTTGAGAAGAATGAAATTCTCTCTATGTAAAAGGTTATCTCTTGATTATAATTGCCAGCTATGCTGTGGGTTTTTACACAGATGTATAAAGAAAAATTTCGAAAGGAAAAATGTGTTATATGCATATAGAAAAAGGCCTATTCCATAAGAAAAAATATGCGTGTTGGAAAGGTAAATATACAATAAATTGAAACAATTTGGCGTTAAGCAGTCGTAATTTCCCTCATCTGAGGCCTAGGTGGAAGTCAAGGCTTTGAACCTGTAAATGTTTAAGTGTATGAGCAACTTGCATCCATGTTCTAGACTTGGAACTCCCTGGGGACTGTGTCATGTGCAGGGATGCTCATGTGGGTGAGTGTTTGCAGGCCAGGTCTTACACAACGGTGATGCAGCAAGTGCTGGGAGCTGCACTGGTCCAACCCTGCCCTTTTCCAGCCTCAGGGATTGTGGATCTCCCACAGCTGCTTGTGTTTGCCCCAGAGCATGTATCAAATAAATTTTGATTGCTTGTAGCCCTGTGAAAAATGAGCTACAGGTTTCGCTTTTGTGTGTCAGGAATCCAGTCAATAGAGATCTGGAGAAGCAGGACCTCAAGGTGGGGCTGAGACAGATTTGGGATTAATGTCAAGCTGTGCCTCTAAATCTTGCTTGAGGCCCTTTATTGTGTAAGGTAAACCGTACCCTGCAACCTGTTCCAAACTTCCATTGTTGAGCAAGTTGATGTAACATTCATGTCCTTTCTATAAGGAAAATACTACCATGGGAACTATTACAGCTTTTCCCTTTAACTGCTCTATTCTGTGTTTTAGTACAGGACTATTTTAAATTAATTATCCTCTAATTTGTACTTGAGGCACTCAGTGGCTGTGAGTGATAACATCTCCACTGTGCAGTTAATGTTATGCTTCTTTATGTATATAAATACTTCACAAATGCATTTTTCTGTGATGTGAATTGAAATCTAATAGTCTAAACAGCATCATTTCTGTGTAGTGCTTAGCAATGCATTCCAGGTGCTTGAAAGCAATTTCAGAGAGAGTGAAAAAATTTCCACAAATTCTTCATATCTTAAAGTTTCTGCCAGTCTCTGCAGTAGGCCTCATATGCTGTTAATAGGAAACACTGAAACGTTTTTGAGCATGGGTTTAGCATGGGTGCGAAGATAGTGAAGCAATTTAGATTTTCTGGATTTTCGTTTGAGCTTTTTAATGCAGGTTCAGTTGAGAAATTATAATGAAAAATATATTCAACTGTTAAAAAAATATGAGGCATAATTCTTTTTCTGTTTTAATATACAGTCTTTTAAACTCTGATGGTGTGAAGGCAGGAAATACAGGAGTAATTTCTCTAGGAAGCTTTCATTTTTTCAGTTTTTGAGAAGACACATTAAAGGTTCTTGGTGAAGGATCTCTGCATTTTTGGGAAATAAGGCCCAGGAAGGGGTGGGTAGCACTAGAGGAAAAACATATGAGCTGTCTTGAATATCTTGGGTTTTGCAATTACAATCTTCCATGTAAAAAAATTGGCAAAAGGTGTAGCATTTATTGGGATTCAAAAGAGCTGTGAGATAAATGAATAATGCAGAGTAAATGTCATATTAGCACTGTTAATACATTGTTTTTCTTATTAATCCATCCAGCAGTCAAAAAGAAAAAAAGACATTGTTACTAGGTGGATTTTTGCTCTTTTAGATAAGCCTTAAGCTTTTAAAGTGCTCTCTGATACACTTTCATGCATGTCTTGATCGTTATCTCTCCATCATTTGTGTTATAATGCATTACTGGATGATCTGGAGTAAATTTAATTTCCTTACCAGCTGCAGTCTTTTTCTTTTGGCACAGAGTGATTGTGTTTGGCTGTGTTTAGAATGAGAATAGAAAGAGCTTTTCACAGGGCTTCTTAGACCTGTGGTGTTGTAGAGAGAACTAAAGTAGGAACTTGGTGTAGTCGAGACCCTCCAAAATGGGAAAAGAGACTTTCAACTACAGCAGCACAGTTCCTATTCTCCCCTCTGCAAGAACTCTGAAGGAAATCACTTCTTTTTGTCAATACTCAGAATATAAACCATGTTAATACTGCAGGCAAATCACTGAAACTCCAACAGTGAGAGAACAGTCTGGGATGTTTTTTATCAATTCTTCATCCAGGGTGATGTAGTTAAAAGAGAGCAGAAAAGCTTGATCAGCAGTTCAGTGACACAGATGCGATTACCAAAAGTGTCAAGCTTAGCAGAGCTCTTGTTGAAGTCAGCAGGCATTTCCTCAATGACATTATGGGTATGGGGAACTCATATGTTCTAAATAAGCAGTTTGCAAATGTGTGTCCCGTGGGTGCATTTCAGAGTCTCCATGGATCATCTTGCTCTTCTCATAATTTCTTTTGATTATGCCGGGCTGCTGTTGGCTGTTCTGATGTGTGGGGTAGGAACACTCCAGTGTTTCTACTGCGTCTCTTCCCTTACCAGTAAGCATTTACCCAAGTCCCCAGGGTCACTGTGCTTTCTGGAGTGGCTTTGCACTGAGAATGTTTGTCCCCCTGACCTTTATACACTGTAAAAAAAAAACCCGAAAACAAAAACAAAACAAACCCTTGGAAAACAGAGTAAAAGATAAACACAGCATGATAGCAGCAACAGCTCAGCAAGCTTGAGTCTTTCCTAAATGCAAATCAGCGTAATTAAATTCTGCAGTTAATGACAGACTATACAAGCCTGATTTAGCAGATCCTCTAATGAAACCCTGGGGACTTGAAAAACAGAAGAGTGCTGCCCTCTGAGGTTATTAAGGCACAGCATCATCCTCACCTGAGGTTCTGGAGCTGCTGCTGTGAGTGGGAGGCCAGGGCCCTTGAGATAGCCGAGCCAGGTTTCCCAGAGCAAGTAAGGGCTGAGAGAAAGAGCAGAAGAGAAGTGCAGCACCCTGACATTTCTACCATAGTTATTGCCTGCTTACTCAAGTTCTTCAAGGAGCAACAAGCAAAGTGTTTGGGCCTCTTCCAGTAGGTTATGTAACAAAAGATTCCTGCTTTTTGCCTGTAATCAGAAGGCTAATAATGGATGTGATTTCATGTGCATTTTTGAGCTTTGAACATTGTTTGTGTCCCGTTCAGAGAAAAATACTTTTGATTTATTTTATTTCACCATGACAGAATTTGGTGGGATTTGTCAGAGATCTGCAGCCTGTGCCTTTTTTTGGCACTGTGCTTACAAGTGTGTAACCAAAGAACTTAACTGTGGGGAAAGAGCCAGCGTCATTCATTATGGTAGAGTCTGGTGCACACTTAAGCAAGGGCCTTGAACTTTCACTTTGAAGTCAGGGTTGACACTAATATCTGCAAGCTGTGAAATAGCTGTGACATGGAAAAGCACTGAAGGAATTAACATGCAAATAAGGGCACAAGTTTTGTGGTGTGTTTCTAAATTCCCACATTCAGTACTGTTACAATGGACTTCTGAAAGTAGAGCAGAGTTTGCCCACGGGACAGGTTTATAAGATCGTTGCAGAAGCTTATTGTTTTGAGTTAGGTCTTATCTCTCTGATGCACTGATTTGACTTCCACGCTAGGATGTAAATTCTCTTTCAGCACAGCTCCAGTTTCACAGGAAAGCAATGCCGGCGTCCTGTGGAGTGTGAGGTTTGGGACAAAAAGGTAGCTGGTTTTGTTAGCTGTGTGTACTTAGAAAAAACCAAAAATGAACAACACCCCCTCCTCTCCAACTTAACAATTGCTTAATTTGCTTCTAAGCAAAGATCATCTGAACACATGGTAGGCCACGGTCTCATGTAATCTCTTCATGAATCTACACTGACAGCCTAAGAAGTTTATTTTCTGCCAAGTTTCCATAATCTGCATCCGTGAGGAGGTAAAATAGGTATGTGCTGTGATATTCCACTGCTTGACTAGTGCTAAGCATCCCCAAAGGGTCAAAGTAAGTGTTTGTTCATGTTGGCAGTTGTTTATGAGTTTGACAATGGTTTGTAGAACATCCAGCACAAAGAACTAGCTGAGGTCCTCATGTGTCCCATCCCAAGAAGTGCTGCCATCACCTTCTTCCTGCTGTCACATCTTCTGAGAAAGAAAGAAGGTGCCAGCTGAAGTACGCATTCACACATTCACAGTGTTTTAAAAATAATTAATTTTCAAAGAGTAACAAGTAAAAGAAAAAAAATTGTTAAAGCAGATATTTCAATGTTACTGAACGTTATAAGTTATCACCAAGCTTTTTGCATTCAGAACTATTTTTGATGGAAAGGGTGTGAAGTTGGTGTAAATTTACATGTTGGCAGTTTCTCTTTTATTGAAGGCTTTTCCAGGAGAGAGGAGTGGGAATAAGGAGAGCCGCTCAACAATGTTTAAGGATGAAGACTGCCAAAGGGTACCTTGGGAATGGGGAATTAATCTGTCTTTGGATTAGGAATGTCCCAAGAACCACATTCTGCTTTTGTTAAAAGCAAGCCTGAGTCTAATTGTTTTCTGGGAAAATGGGAATCTATGATATGAAGTAATTTCTCATTCTTCCCCAGCTCAATTCCCCATGAATCTTTATTCTTCAATGGCTACCCACAAGAATTCCTTCATCTGTTTTCTCCAGCCTGCCCCCAGAATTATGGATAAGGGTCTCGAGTCTATCTAGTTCCCCACTTGATCCTTTCGTGTTTTGATTGTGGGATTTGTTCCATTCTTTGACCTTACTCATTTCCACTGCTTGCTCTGGAGGGATTGGCATGTTTTCCAGCATGATAGTGAAAGATATTATGCACCACAAAACACCAGGTGCCAGAGCTGCAGAATCTTAGGAGCTGCCCAGTGTGTTGGAATCTGCTGGGAGAGCTCTTGTTTTGAGTGCAGGAAAATGATCTTAACTGGTGAGCCTGACTGAACAGCTAAAGCAGAGATACTGTGAGATTTGGGACATGATATAATCATTACCCTTAATTATGAATGACTGAGTCTGACTTCAATGCCTGTGAGGCCTAAGTTACAGAGCAGGACTCCCATGGTGCTCAGAGCAGAATGAAACTACAATAATTGGCCCAAAAAAACCCCCATAACATCAGATTTACATTCCATCTTGTAGCAAAAATTAGTCTTCAAAATGACTACCGTGGCAGATAAAGAATTCAAAAAGACATGGGAAATCATCAGTATGGAGGCAGATAAGAACTGAGCAAATTTGGGTCTAACAAGAAATCTGCCAGCCTGAAAGTAGTCATCTGGATGTAAATTATTTTTTTTAAGTGTGTTTCATTAATGCAGTGGTTGATTAAGTACTCCTCATGTCTTATCCTAATTTGTTGAAAATACTTCTTTCTCTTAAGAAGTTTTTTCTGAACTAAAACTTAACAAAAAATCTTACAAGTTCAAAACATAATCATGTCATTCTGCCTATTACCAAAATGATTAATAATTACTTACATTTGGTGTGTTTGTATCAAGATCTGCTTTCATAAGTGGAAAATGTTGAGAATTACTTTTTTTCCTCCTGAAAAGTTTAAATATTGATTGCTAGGGGTGTGTGTACATGGATATTTTTTTTTGGTCCATTAAAAACCATCTCCAAGTGAAGCCATTTCAGTATTTCAAAACCAGCTTTTCATTTCTCAGCCAACTGACTGATGAGATTAACTTAAGTTTGATGTACATACAATGCTAAAGAAATACGTAATTTCTCTAACACAGCATTAATGTCTAATTTCCAGCATTTTCAAGTGACAGTTGAATTTTTTCTACAGTGCAATCTGTTTCACAAGGTTGAGCCTCCTGCTGGGGAGTAAAGTGCTGTATCACTGAAGGTAGATGTCAAAGCAAAGTGCTTTTAGGTTTTTTTCTTTCCCCTTCCTTCCTGATAAGGAACAAAGCAGCCTTAAGGGCCTATACTCCGTTGGGAAATCTAAAAGTGTCCCACTTGTTCATCTACAAGTGATGAATTATCAGCTGACACCAGTGTTTTAATCCTCCATCCTGAGTAACCCTGCTGAGAGCAGGTCTAATCGGCACAGCTGTAATGGCCCAGAGGTGATGGAATTTCCCAGGTGTAGTTAAAACTAAAGGTTAAGTGGTGTTCTCTCATTGTGTTTTTGGGGACTATCTGAGGTTTAGTTTTTCTTTCTTTGGGCTCAAGGGCTTTGTTTATAGTTCGGGTATTAAGTTTATTCAGTGCTGTAATCTAGGTCCTCTAAAGATGCTTGCAGCCGTATCCAGAAAAAGGAGGAGTGGGTGAGGATCTGATTGTTCCAGCATAATAAATTCCAGCAAACCAGCACTGGCTTCGAAGATGTCTCTTCTAAATGGGAAATGTCGCTACTCTTGTTTCATAACTTCCTGAAAGTATAAATTGAGGTGGGGTAACTTATGAAGGAGGCTGGAATAAAGGAGACAGCTGGAACAAAGTAACCAATTCCAAAGCTCAGGACAGATTTCTTGGGTCCACTCCTGGATTGCCACAGCTGCACAGGCAGTGCTGAGGACTGGCAGTGAAGGAGAAAACACAGAGCTTGTTTGCAGAGAGGAGTTACTGCAGAGTTTCCACAAGGGTAGATACAAACCTTACTCAGTATTATGAAACTGTAATTCCGTGGTTTTTAGGAATTAGTGTCAAAGTCCTCTTGACCCAGGAAAGGTTCGGATGGATTTGAGTGAAAAATGACAAGCAAATTCATAAGAATGCTGTAGAGAGGGAGTGTTGGAAGCAGGACAGTCTGCTGTTTCGAGCTGAAATTACTTAGCTAAACTGAGGGGAACTTCTTAAAAAAGAAAAGACCAAACGAGGAGAATAAATGTAAAACACAGGATTTTTGTACTACTGTCCTCTTTTGCTCTATGTGTTTTTTTCCTTTTGGGGGGCTGATTAAATAATGCTTTGTACTGAAGTTCCAGAGCCACTTTAATCAACTGGCTTTTCAGACATTGCTTGGAAGAGCTTAGAGATGTCAAATGCAGTTACTCTTGTTAAGAGTGCTAGAAGATGGAGGAGCACAGAGAGGCAGTGACTGATTCCAGTGTGGCTGAAGCAGGTGGTTCTGCTCAGTGTGGTGCAGAAACACCAGCCTGTCATCTCAAATATAAATTAAAGGAATATTCCTGGGGGTCTCTGGCAGAGGTCTTCTGGGGGTGTGACACTGTCTTTGTCTAATGAAAGCCTGTCCCCAGCAGGATGAGTGACAGCTTATTTCTGTATTCTTTATGAACTTCTCAAACCTGGTACCCTTTTCCATTACAAGCTGCAGAGTTTAGGGCAGAAACATAAACCTGGATTTTCTTTTTACATCAGAAATGACTAAAAGGTCATCAGACTTCCATTTGTGATTGCAGCAATTCAGATATGGTTTTGAACTTTGTTCCATTTCAACAGGAGTTACTCAGTTCTTACAATTCTTACAGTACAGTGATTACATGTGAGAAACAACTTAAATGTGCTGTAGGTAAAGGGTCACCAGACTAACAATTTATGAATATCATTTAAATCATTCCTGTGAGGAATTCAGTTTAGATTTAAATAAATTAATTTATATTAACTAGATACAATTAATTTTAGCCCATTTGGTAAAGGAGAAAAAAAATAATTTCTTAAAAGTATTTCACTTCTGTGATATTTCTTGTCCACAGAAATAAAACTTGCTTTTCAAAGGAGAGCAAAAAACTTCATGGCAGTTATTCAGCAGTGAAACTAAGCCACCAAAGAGGTGATACAAGCAAGACACATACAAACAAGTCCTCTACAGTGTGAGTGTCTCTATTTCTGCTGCTTATTCTGGACTTCCTTGATAGTGGGTGGAGAGAAATTGGCATGTTTAGGGTACAATTCCTCTGACCTATTTTAGATATCTACATTAGGATGAGAGGAATCCAGCCTCACGTGAGGGCTGTTGGCTGTCAAGCAAAATAAGGATGGCCAGCTCAGAAGTCAGATAGTCAGAAGCATCTACGTTTGATCAAATAATTCCCATCCTTAATAAACATTTCCTTTTCTGGAGTGATGCGGTGTCCCAGTTTTTCCTTTGTGGACAGTGACCACGTAGCCAAGGCCCTTAAGACTGAAATCTTCATATGGAGGAAAGCTGAAAATAAAATATGGTAAGAAGCAGAAGCTGCCAAATGAATGAGCAGTGCAGCTACCTTGGCACTGGCCAAGGTGAATGCTGACACACACATCAATGGTTAATCGATCACGGTAGCAATGCAGGGTAATAATCAATGCTGCAAGAATTTTCATTTTCCACTATGAAAAGTAATATAACTATAAAAGATTAATTGGACTTCCATTGCTATATAGGTCTTAATTTCATAGTAAATATTATTTCAGAATAAAAATGATTTTATTTAAGATTAGAGTGCACGCAGTAGAACAATATCAATTTATCCATAACCATGTATGTTTTTCTGCTTTGTAGCCACAGCAGTTAATTTTCCCGTGCAGCTGAGTACTGAAATGGGTTGGCTTTGAAGCCCAAATGCGGCTGTAAGTGAGATGTGATACATTGTGAAAATTGATCGGAATGTCACAGCTTGTAATATAGAGGACACCAGTTCCTGTTAGTACCTGTAATGTCCTACTCCTCAGCCTCCGGCATGATGGAGTAATCACTTTGAAAATTATCCAGAGTAGAGGGCCATCTCAGACAATTTGCTGAAAATCAGTTCCTGTGTAGGTGTTCCTGCTAAGCAAGTACCTCATTTAAGCTTCATGCTGATTAAGGAGGTCTTTCTATTTACAAAGATATTAAAATGAGCTGGTTCATTTTTTTCCTCGGAGATTTAGCAGATATTTTGTCTCTGGGGAAGAACTTCATTATTATCTGTTTCATTTGTTAGCAGGTAATAAAGTTGCATTTATTGCCAAGTAACCAAGGAGAGCTCCCTGGTATCTCAGACACAGAGAACAGGCAGCTCTTACCCCAAAAATGTGTGGTCTGTGTGAGGTAGCTTAGTGGGGAAAAGGTCAGGAGTCCACATTTCAGACTTCATACAAGCATGAAGACAGTCTTTGTGCACAGAGCAGGGCAATGCATTTTCATGAGAGCTTCTGGGACATTTTACAGTGATTCTGCTTGTTCAGCTGGGACTCAGCTAAAAGCAAAGCAATGAAGCCGGTGTGAAGTGAAGCCTGGGGGCAGAAGATGAGAGGTAGAGGTGGAGAGAGCTTGAGTACACAGTGTGTTAGTACACAGTGGTGGAAATCCAGGCAGCACTGCAAGTGTTTCTGTGAACTGTCAAAGGCTCCTCATGTATTTGCTTCCACAATTGTTTCTATTTTCTGAGGTGTCTGGAAGACTCTCTGCAGCTTTTCCTGGTGCTCTTTGCTGGAGGGGAGACACTGGGAGGACTGCACAGCAGATAAAGGATCCTCTGCTCAGTTTATAGATCAGAGAGAGAAGCTGTCCTCATTGGATGTCTCATTACTTTCCCCATCTCTCTCTGATCCACCTCCCCATCTGGTAATATGAAGAAAATCTCAAGTAGAATTGCTACTGTTTTTCTGGTGATACAGGGTTTTCTCCTTGTTCACTGTAGCATTGTTTCTATTATTTTAGCTTTCACTACGTGTAGCAGGGGTCTCATGAAAAGATGTTGCTAATGTTGACAATACTAATTGCATCTAATTTCATGGGGAGCATCCTCTCCATAGGGATAGCAGACAAAAGAAGGAAGTTGGAAAATAGACCTGTAAGTGTTAAGTGAAATGAAGGCAATCACTGAGGTGTCCCAATCTAAAATGACAGCATTCTGTTTTAATTCAGACTGTCAAGACACCTTCTGCAGTCCTGCTGGCAACACGTGCCGTGAAACGTGCAGCAGGATCAGAGCTGATTCTAGGATGAGATTGCAAAGCAAGAAATACTAAGCCTGAGTCCCAGTCCTGACAGCTATTCCCAGTGACCTGGAGGGTAATTCCTGACCTGCCACGTTCACTTCCTTCCAGGGCAGCGTGTGGCTCCCAATGGCCACCCTCTGCCCCATATCCCGGGTCGATCACAGCACTTACTGCTGGCAGCTCTGAATAAGAAGCTCTTTTACTGCCAGGGACGGTGTGGCATTTAGTCACCAGCCCAGAAAACGTTGGTTCCTTCACTCCAGTTTAAATCATCTCTTCAGGAAAAAAAACCAAGACATAGTCATTAACCTCTATATCCCTGTTCCCACGCAATGGCAGAGGAATAAAAGTGGAGGTTTTTAGACAGGTGTGCTGCAGTGGTATTTATTGCCTCAGGACTCCACTTCAATGCAGATAATAAAATGCATATCGATATTGGCCCACATACAGCTGTGCATAAGAAAACTCTATTGTGGGAGAAGGGATAGCTCCTCATTCTTTTCTATAAAATGTCAATGAAATCATGAGGTTAGTGAGACCTCATATGTATGGCTGTAGTAAAAATTATAAACATTAACAATTAGGGCTGTACTTAATTGAGCAGGGTTCCTTTGGTATCTTAAGTGCAAAGTTTTTCCATGCCAGTGACTGTCACCACAAAGGATCCATCTCATTTGGTGATACTATTTCCAAATGATAGATCCCTTAGCAATAAAGAAAACTGCAAATATCACTTTAAATCTTTGAAATGGGAAGCAAACCTTAACTGATGTGAGCTTTAATTCTCCCTCCCCATTGCAACCCAGGGAACCAATAGATAATGCCACTACTCACATGTCAGCTCACTGTTAAAAGCAGCTTCTGACAGGAACCTAGCACAAGGCTTTTTTATTTTCTGGAGAATATGATGCGAAAGAGATGTTCAGTGTTACTCTGTATAGATGCCTTTCTAAAGTGCATTGGTCTGGGGTTGGATTTCAGCATTTTTATATGAGATGGAACATCTGAAAAAAACCCACAATGATCACATATTCAGTCTTTTAATGGTTAGATCTCTCAGTGATAAACCTCTTTTTTATTGTGAATGCTATCTTTTAGAAGAGTGTATCTTCTTTCTTTAGGCAAGTTCAGGGACAATGAACATGTAAATGTATTGTTATTAATGGAGTTTGGGGTTTGGATAAACATTAAGTGGTAATTTCAAGGGATTGTGACTGAACAAGTAACTTACTTTTACATCTATATTTTACTCCAAGAACTTAGAAAGAGTCTGTGCTGAGGAGTCTGCTCAATGAGTTATTCTTCATCTTTAATGATGATTTTGTTTTTAATCAGTGCATATCATCCAAATTAGGATTGCCTTTGTTTTACCTCTACAACTCTAAGATAATTCTGCCAATGAAAAATCAGGGAAAATCCTGACTCCATGAATTTTCTTAGCAAGTTGGAAAATGGGGCTATCTACACCCCTCCAAATTAGAACTTTTTACAAAGAAACACTAATTTATCTCTTTCCTGGTATAAGCAGATCATCAGGCTAAAATTGTGCAAAGGTTTCTGTGACAGAGGGCAATGATTATTAACTCACAGACACCTTGGTCTGGCACTCCTGTGGTATTACAACAAAAATGATTTGAACTTGTAGAATTCAACAATTCTACAACATTATTCTGTCTCTCAGAGTTACATGTGCTGAATGGAATAATTAGGTTAGTAATCCAGAGCTGAAACTTTGTTGATGGATAATAATCCACTTTCTAGTGATGGTTGACTCCCATGAAGAGTCAGCATGAGTTGCATTGATTAACAAGATGAGAGACTGCAGCTTGACAGGAACTTCCACTTGTGACTGTAAAACAATAGGCTTATTGTAAATTGCACAGACTAACAAATAAGACAGCAGGAATAAATTGATACTAGGGCATTTTGAGATCTCTTGACCGAAATCTCTCTCTAGCATCAGCAATAAGCTACTCTCCTTCACTTCTGTCTCTAAGGAAAAGGAAAACAAACCAGTGTGGCAGAGAGAAAGCAAGGGATGTTCAAGAAGTGGTTGTTGATAGCACATATTGTTACCTTAATTATGAGTCTACATGAAGAATTTATGGAGCGGTGACACAAGTCATAAATAATGTGCTTGGTAAAAAACTGACCTCCTAGAACAGATAGGAAATTCAATAAACTGTATCAGGTAAAATCATATATATACTTAACTTATTAAAAATATATGCAGGAATTCCTTTGAGTAAGGCCTGAGAAATTCCATGCCAGACTTTACGCTTCCACCGTTCTCAGAGGAATGTATCATCTCTGACACTGTACATTGCAACTAAGAAAAAAAATGGCAGGAAGTTTGGAACAGACTTAAAAAGCTGTGAGGTTGCTTCCTTGAATCCTGGGTACCACTCAGCTTTTCCTAGGCACAACTAGGGTGACATCCCTGTGTGGAATAAATGCCAGAGGGGAAGAGATCACAATGCCTTGACAGTCTGTTGCAGTTTTTGGTGTTGACTGTGGGGTGGGTGCCTCATATTTGTAATGATTGTGGGAAAAGAAAAAACCAAAAAAAAGATACATTTGATGGAGTTTTTACAGGCTTCATTTCTAGACTATCATCATAAAGTAAATATCTAAGGCAAAAATAATTAAATATTGATTATGGGAAAAAAATTTAAGAATTACCTGACTTTGCACTGTTTTGTAACTGGGACAAACTAATTCCAGGAAGAAAAATTGTATTATAAAAGCAAAACAAAATCAGCAATTATAGATGAAAGCAAATAGAAATAAAAAAAACAGTCACAGAAAAATCCCTAGCAAAGCAAAATATTGGCATTAATGATAGGAATTTCCTGCTGACTTCAGGGAAACAGGGTTAGGAGCAAAGGTGCAAAGTTTGACAAAAGATGTTACTTAAACTGTCAAGGCAATTCTGATGAGCCTGTCAACACTCTGTGGATGCCTAATCTCACATGTGAAGCCAGGGCCATAAATCTGAGCTAATTTATTCATGGAGAATTAATCTGCCAGCATCAAATGTTTATTCTGAGAGCTCCTTTACTGATATATGGCCTCAGAACAAAACAAAAATCTACTCAGTGAAAATGTTTTTAACACATTTTGGCAGTAAACACCTACATTCAATCATAACCATGAAAGTGTCCTCTTGGTCCTGTTGTGAATGCTTATTATTGATCAGCAGTGCTTCTTCAGAGGTAGGAAATCCAGGTTCAGTGGGGGTGAACGTTCTTGATGCTCTCCATGTCCTCTGTAAATCTGTTCCTGAAAGGTTCTTGTAGCTCCATGATCCTGTGCACAGCAGGCTGCTGCGGGCCCTTGGTGGCTGTGGAGGACTCTGACATTACCAACCATGCCGTGTGGTATGTTGTGCTTGAGGTGGGAGGGTTGTTAAATGAGAAGCTTGGCATGACCTGGCAATGTGCACTGGCAGCCCAGAAAGTCAGCTGTGTGCTGGGCTGTGTCACAAGCAGCATGAAGGGAGGTGATTCTGCCTCTCTGTTCCACCCTTGTGAGACCCCCCTGCAGTGCTGCAGGGCTCTGGGGCCCCCAGCATAAGAAGGAGATGGAGCTGCTGGAGGAGTCCAGCGGAGAGTCATGAAGATGATCCAGGCACTGGAGCACTTCTGCTGTGGAGACAGGCTGAGAGAGTTGGGGTTGTTCATCTTGGAGAAGAGAAGGCTCTGGGGAGACCTTAGAGCACCTTCCAGTGCCTGAAGGGGCTATGAGAGAGCTGGAGAAGGACTTTGGAGAAGGACATGCAGTGATAGAACAAGATGTGACAGCGTCAGACTGAAAAGGGCAGGGTTAGATTGGATATTGGAAAGAAATTCTTCCCTGTGAGGGTGGTGAGGCCCTGGAACAGGTTTGCCAGAGAAGCTGTGGGTGTCCCATCCTGGAAGTGTTAAAGGCCAGGCTGGACAGGGCTTTTAGTACCTGGTCTAGTGAAAGGTGTCCCTGCCCATGGCAAGGGGGTTGGAACTGGATAGTCTTTAATGTCACTTCCAGCCCAAACCGTTCTATCATGAATCTTTGAAAATAGGGAAAAAACTTGTTCATTATTCCAAAGAAAGAGTGCAATTTGATCTGATACATCATAGGTCTCTTTCAAATTCTTCTTTATCTCTTGGGTATGTAGAAACTAGTCCCATTATCCAAACCTTTGACAATCAATAGCTATCAGTTTACTGCAAATTCCAGTAGATAACCTTAGATTTTGAGAATGGAGCATCTTACATCAACCTTTTATTCCCAAATCAAACAAGTAAATTCAAATTTGATCAAAAATCATCTATGCAATCATTCTCTCCTTCTACTTTATTAACACACTGCAAGAATTAGTTTAATTTGTAGTAGTAATTGTTTTCCAGAGATAAGGATTGTAGCAAATGTGTTCAGATGACTTTTATTCAGTCTCATGGGCATCTTTTCCTCCTGTTTCTCCAAATTTATGTTTTGGGAGCAAAGCTAGAGAGATTTTGGGTTTCCCCTCCTCACACACATCCCCTATTGAGTATTGATTTGTTGTCCCATTTAAATACAGCGTCCGACATTCAGGTGTTTAAGTGGGACATAAATAAAATAGCTTACTTGGCTAAGCCAAAGGAACTATTTTCCAGGGAGCTGCTGTAGTTTATGGTAGGCTTGGCACCAGCATAAATATCCCGAATTCATTGTCACAACCAGATGGTGAACCACTTTGGGCTCGTGGAAGAAGGGCTGTCCCAAAGAATGGAGAGGAGGAATAAGAGCTGAGTGCTGTTGCTGCACTGGTTGGGGTGAGGGTTTGAGGCAGCCATGCCTTAACATGGCTGTGACTGGATCAGCCCTGCTCACTGCCACGCACAGCTGGAGAAAGGAGGATGGGTTCCTAGAATGGGGATAATCAGAGAGTATTCTGGGTTGAAAGGGACCCACAGAGATCATCAAAGTCCAGCTCCTGGCCCTGCACAGGACAGCCCCGAGAATAATGGTGGTTTTCATTTTGATGATTGATTTGAGCCCTGAGGAAGGCGATGGGAGGCTGATGAGAAAACTGATGAGGAGACTCCAGGGTGCAGGGACAAGATCCATCAGCACCTTCAGCTGTAGAAGGGGCCTGGAGCAGGATGAGCCTTGACCTGACCGAGGAGGGGGATTTTACTTCCCTTTCTCAGTGGCTTTGCCACGACATCAGTGATGATTTCAGCTGAGCGGGTGGCCACCACCACCTCCTGTTCCTCTGTGGCCTCCACGCCTCTCAGCGAGCTGGCAGATGCCCTGCCCTCACGCCCCCTCACGCTCCACCATGAGCCTCCCTGGCTGCTCCGCCCGGCTCTCTGCAGCCTCCTGGGGCTGGGCATGCCCGACCTCCCACCAGTTTGCCCTCTCATGAGAAAAACCTCGCAGGGCTTTGCCCATGGAACAGCTTCTCCACCTCCATCTCAGTGCCAGGGCAGCTGAGGCCGCTTGCTGTGAGGAGCTGCCTCGGGGAGCTGGGGAGGGGGTGAGTTATGTCGACCTTTTAAACACGGCGGCGAGAGCGCCCGTTGTAAAACGGAAGGATAAATTCATCTCCACGATGCGGTTTCAGTGTTTCAGCAGCCTACAAATTACTATGGAAATTGTATTTCTCAGTCGCGTCCCATCCCCCAGCTCCCGGTTCCCCTCGGGCAGGAAAGCAGAGCTGAGAAAGCAGTGAGAAGAGTATGGGCAGAGGAGAAGGGAGTGGGAAGAGGGAGGGAAAACCCCATTGATGAGGGCGAGTCCCTTCTGGTGTTCAGCAGAGCCTCCCTGTGTTTCCCATGCTGAGGGAGGGGGGCCAGTGCCTCTCATGGGCACAGCAGGGTGGGAAGCAGTGGGTTGGCTGAGGCTTCTCGGGCCCCTCATCTTGCCCAGAAGGGCTCCTCCTGTGCCTTTCACTGAGAGGAAAAAGGCTTAAATCTCACCCAGCGTGCTCCTCCTAATCCCAGGGAGGAGGGGGAGTCAGTTTTACTTCCAGACAGTGATCTGGAGCTGTGCACAATGCCCAGCACTCAGGGATGATGTGAGGTCGGCTGGTTATTTATTTGCTTTATGGATTCCTCTTGTGGATGCCACTCCCCTTCATCTTTCTGATGCTGCTGCCAGATTTTGTAATTTTTGTAATTACTGTATGTGAGTGGTTTTTTATTATTAAACTATTATGCACCATCCCCCATATTTCTTGATGATGCTCGTCCATGAGACATGTGAAGACAGTGGAACCTAACGTTAGTCCTAAGATTTAATTTCTCACCCACACATCTATAAGACCAATCAACTGAATGCCTTTAAAGGGAAGGCAAAATTTTTTTGAGGATTAACCTGAAAGTAGCCTGGAAACTGTTCCTTGGGATAATGTCTCTGTAATGCTTCACTAGGGTTAAAACGCTGATGTTTTTCATCCCTTAAGCACTTGGCTAATAGAAGGTAATAATTGGGTTGATTGTAATGTTTAGTTTATTTTGTTGGTTTATTCTGTTTCCTGCTGTGAGAAGCATATTTAAAATGGCTTTAAACTGTTACATTTTGTGGCTTGAAATCAAAGTTAATCATAAGCTTCTTTTTTCTTCTCCATATAATGAAGTGTTTCAAGTTGTAAGATCCAGCCTGCGTTGTGCGCCATCTCATATAAGCTGCATGCTTCACGGAGTTAAATAACAGAGTCAGGGCTTTTAATCATAAGTAATGGCAAAGACAGAAGCAAATTAAGAGCTGCAGGCAGGAGCAGAATAATGTGTCCTGGTGAGTTTTGAGAATTGATGGATTACGTGCTTATTTATCCTCCAGGAGCACCTGTGGTCTTTGCTCAGGGAAGAAGGGCCAGGTGTGGTAGACACAGGTTCTGCAGGATGTTCCTGATGGACAGCAAGAGGCAGAAAAAGTGGATGAAATACAGACAGGGAGGAGGTGGTGATGTAACAGAAATATGCCCAGTTATGATTTTAGGAGAATAGGTGGAGGAATAATGTAGCTCTGTGGAGGTTACAGGCGTTTGGCAGCAGTCAGGAGTGCAAGAAGTCCAGTAATAGTTCCTGAGGGAGTTTGGATGGTGTGTAGAAGCACAGGGATATAGCAGGGTGTTAAAAGCAGTTCCAGGGCACAAGAGCTGCAGAGGAAAAGGCATTTAAACTTGCAGTGTCTGGGCGATATGAAGAGATGGGGAGTAATTTCATTCTAGGCAAGAAAAACTCGTTTTGAATGTGACGTCATACTTGAAGTTGAATTCTAAAATAAATAAATAAAATTTAAAATATATAAATAAATGAAATTCCTGGCAATATTGTTGGAAATGCCATCTCTTGCCCGTGAGGTGAGCACACAGTTACAAAGCCCCAGGAAGGGACTTGGCAGCTGAACCTTGCTGATATTTGCAGATTTGTGAAAAAAAATCAATGCACACAAAACAAATTGATAGAATTTCAAATAGTAAGAATTTATATTAATATTTATTAATGTACACCTCTATCAAAATATGCTATTTCAGTGCAATTGGTTCATGTTTGGCTGATTTCTTGACTTGTTATCGTTTCCAGCCTGCCTCTCTAATGCCTTGTGCTTGACGCAGTCATTAACAGCCTGGGCAAGGAGGAATAGCCCTCTGCCACGTAAGAATTGTTGTGATTTACTCTCCCTCTGCATGAGTGGAAATAATTTCACTTGCTGGGAAATAGCCTGAGAGGATTTGGGATTCCTGACAGTGAAATGGCCATAGGTTAAGGGACCTTTTTTACATGATGTGATAATTTGGGCTGATATTCACTCCATGTAGTCGAGGAACAGACAAAATTTCTGCTACTCCTCTAATGCTTTCCTTCTGCTACCTGTGCAGCACCATGCAAGTCCTATGCAGTGTCCTGTGTTGTTCTTGTGGTTGCCAATCTGCAGTACATTTTTGGATTTGCCTGTTAATAGCAAGCCCTTTGGTAAACACTGATCAGTCATTTCCTGTTACTGCTGGTGTTGCAGAGACTTTGGTGCTGACTGACGCTGTAGTGATCCTTAAGCTTGAGTTCTGCCCCTTCAACATAACACAAGCAGCAGAAGTCTCTTGGCTTGCTCTGTTCACCCCTTTTGATCCATTTTTTTGTATTTACTCCATAAAATTCTGGTTCTGTCCGCACCCCACTTCCCCAGGTCCGTAGCTGTGGAGGATGCTGTGTGTCCTACTGCAGTTTAGCCGATTTCCTTTCTGTGGCTGTTTTAGAGCTGGAAGCAGCCCAGATTTTTTGTTTGCAATGGCTTTATACTCTTGGCTTCTTCGCTTCAGTAGGATGCCTCCATGCTCTGAGCTTCCTTCAGCTGTTTTCTTGGCTTGATGGTGATATTTTTCCTAGGCTGCAATTGCCTGTTCTGAAGAGACCAAGCAAAATCCTAACTTTCTGTCTGCTGGCAGCGGATAACCACAGTGTTTCAATGTTTTTGAGCAGGGAACCCATATTTTCCCCTCTTGTCTTTTCTGTTTAGTCTCTTGGTCACTTAGGCACTTCTGTCTTCCTTCATGGATAAATGGGAAGAACTGGCATTACAACACTTCTGTGTTTCACAACATTCTGATTGTGTCTGCTTTTGTCTTGTGTCTGAACTCAACACAAAAGATGTGCAACTTATGATAAACTTTTCTCTTGTGTCAACAGTCTATGCTTGAACATCTCCAGACCTCTCCGCTTAGAGAAACTGGAGCAGTAACCTGTGAGCAGACATTTCCCCGTGCAGTGCTGTAGAAAGTGGATTTAAGTCAAGGTCCTCAATTTTTCTAAGCTTCTTGTTTGCCACTGACAATCTTAATTCCGTTACAGTTTTTGATGACTCCCATGAATTCTGTATTTCACTCTCCTCCGGGGATATGTGACATGTTATTTCTAGTCCATTGCCTGAAAATACATTTTTTTAAATTTTAATGCAGTGCAGCACAAACTCTGTTGGGACACTTTTTATGCCTGCATCGCTTCAAGTTTTCCTAATGTTTACTGCGATTAAATCCATAGCCTGGGCTTCCCAGACCTGTTCAGTTCTGCATGTCAGCTGATGGGAGCTTTATGCAGTTCCTGCTCTCGGGTTTCTGTGAGTCTCCTATTGACACCTTGCATTTGGCCATTGGCCTCACCATGGCTTTATTGTCTATGGGCAGCTCTTGCTCACAGATACCATGGTCTGCTGTTAGTGCCTTGTCAGAGCTGTAGGGATAGCATTGCAGCTGGCTATTCAATCCTGCTGGAACAGAATTGGTCATTGACCTAACAGCATAGCTGCCAACGTGGTGATTGAATTGTTGGCAGTTCTTTCCTGTAGTGTCTACACTCTGATGGTCCCTGAATTTGCTGAAGTCACTTTGTGTAGCTCTGTTTAATTGGAAATCCCTGTGTCTTCAATAACTGCATACATTGCCTTCTTTCTTCTCAAAATGGTTGTGTTTTTCAAAATTAGAAGATAGTGGTTTTCAGCATGTGACATGCCTGTCTTTTTTAGCCTCCTGCACTCCCACTCCCTCTGTGTATCCTGGACCTGAATGCCTCTGTATTGGTTCTGTTTCTTGTTTTCCTTTAACCTTGGGCTTCTGTGCTTGTTCTGACTCTTTCTGTTTTAGATTTTTCCCTGTCAGATCACTTACCTTTGCTGTTTGCGGCCACTTCTCTATGATCAGGTGCAATTCAAGCCTTATTCCTACATGATAAAATCAAATGTCCCAAACATTTCTCTGACCAGGAATCTCTGATGGCAACAGAGTTACATGCTAACTGCAGAAAGGCCCCATTTACCACAAGACATGACCTCTCAGCCCCTCATTGCTCAGCAATAACCAACCACTCTGTTCCATTTCTTGGTTCTTGCTATGTGAAGAAAGGTATTTCTCTCTGGTTTTTTTTTCCTTTCTTTTTTTTCTTTTCCTCTTGAATGTTGATACTTACTAAACACTCTCATTAGCTGTTACTGGATTTGAGGCATTATTCCTGGCAAGTCTGTCTCATAGGCTTTTCATTTTTTTTCCACAAAGACATTGTAAAAGTTCTCATCATTATTCATGACGGCTGTTAATACAAATTGTTCTTCCTTTCCTTGTCTCCAAGTTTGTGCAAAGGTTTTGTGTAGAAAACCACTTCCTTCCAGTTGCCAGCTAGAATCTCCATCTGGCTGCTTTAGTTGATGGTGTTCTCTCCCATTATTCTTACTGTTCTTTGCTACATTTCTGTGTTTTTGTATCAATTGTTAGGTCATAAGAATTCCCATTTTTAAAACTGTACTTTTTTTCCAGCGAAATACTTGCAAAAATATAGTATGTTATATGAAAGCCATGTGAAAATGTATTGATTGTCTTATATCTTCACCGAACTCTTTTCAAGATCTGCTTTATTCTCTTCTGCTTTCATGGTGTTTGGCTAATGTGGTAAACAAATGATTCAGTGATATATGAGGCAATGGAAAGCTTTATTCAATTTCTGGAGTGAAAATTAATTCATTAAGATTGTCATCCACCATTAAATATCTGTGTTTTCTGGGCACTCATCTTTCGAGTCTTTTGCAATTGATCATCTCACAAGTTTTCACTCCTTTAATGTTTGTTGGGGTTTTTTTTTCATACATGGCTCAAGTAATAATTTTGTAGTCTGGACCTCTGGTTCTCTTCAGTCCACACCAATCTTAGTTTTTACACAGACTAGGGGTAAAGAGATGGTACAGACATGTTTTTGTAGGGAATGAGAACCTAATCAAAAAGCAGGATTCAGCTGATTAAAGCTGAAGCTGTCAAGAATTTAGTCATGCAAATTAAGAATTATAGTCCTGGAACTCTTGGATCAGCTATAGCCTAAAACTCAGGATACATTCATGAGTTTAATATCTTCCTTTTTAATCTTAGTCTGCCAGGTACCTGCAGAGCCTGTTTCTGCATGCTGAGGTTTGTCTCTTTTTCACAATGGAACAGCCTTCTGCCTGTGCCAGGTCAGGAGAAATTGTCCAGATCCCAGCAAGGCTGTTCTGGTAGGTGCTGCTACCCTTAACAGGCATTCATCAACTCTTACTGAAAAAAACACACGGCTGCTGCTTCAGAAAGAATGGTGGAGGAGTATAGAGGAGGGATAGTTTCTAATTTTTATGTAAAACCTCGTGGTTAGAGTTTTCACCTATATAAAGCATGAGATCCTTCCTCTGCCTAAGTGGCTCAAGCCCACATATCCCTTCCTGGATGTAGAAGACCCTTTCCCTTTATCCTTTAAAATTCTAGTTTTGGTACGGTACAGAACAAGTACAGAAGCCCAAATTCTAGCCGAATGCAATTTGGGGATCATGGGGCACAGGATACCACAAGACCCACTGGCCAGCTGATTAAACTGCTTATTTTTGGCTAGGGAGGCTTGGGATTCATTCTTGATCTTAGGCTGGTTTATGCATTTTGAATTAACCAGTTGTTGTAATTCAGACTGACACTGCTTGTTTCATTGTATTTTTAAATAGCATACCTGTCCTAGAGAGCCAGGTGATAAACTGTATCTGTCAGATCAAAAGTAAATAAATGTAAATATCCCTTAGGCCAGAGGAATTCTCAGTTTACCTTGCTATTTTTGCAGTAATAAAAACACTTAGAAAAATCAGCATCTCTGTTCCAAGAGGACTTTTATCGAGGAGAAAAATGAGCACAGGAGAAATGTGTGCAAAAGAAATTTAGTCTTGTCAGTGGCTCTCTAAAATTCCCCTTTGTTTAACCTTTATGTGCAACATACCTTTTAAAAGTATTCTCTTCACACCTGATTTAAGAATCCTTAATCAGGTCTTTGTCACTTGAGTGTGTAGCAAATAGAAATTGGAGAGAAATCACAAATGTAGCGTTGTATGAACACAGCAAATAACCTCCAGTGAGGTGCTTTGATTCGACTGCACTGGCACTGACCTCGGTGACCTTGGGCTACTCCTGGGGACTTTGTGAGTCTCTTGCTAACTGTGAAATAGGAAAAATATATTTTGTAAAAGGTGGTGAGAGGTACAGGGTAACATAATGCGATGCTTCACTCTTCTGCAGTTACTTGCTCTGTTACTAGTTCTGGGGCGGGGTTTATGCGTAGATGTGCACATTCTGGATTAAGAATTAATTAACATTTATTTCAATGAAAATGCATTTTCTGTTTATGCCATGGTCTTTTTATTACTTGTTATTATGTTCCTCTCCTGTCTTTGTTATATTTGGCTATTATAATCTCATGCACATCAAGGCAATAATAGCCTTTGTATTATCAGTTTTTATGTCTTTGAGAGTATGTCAGCATATAGTGAACGGTCTCCCATCTTACAGCCTTGCAGTCATGTGTTTAATGGAAAATCTAATATTCAATTACAGTATTTATAAAGGCAGTTGTTGTCCATGGTGCTTATGAAGGAACTTGCAAATGGAAATCTCAGTCATTTGGAAAGCAAATGGCAAATAAAAGCACTAGGAGTAAATAATTATTAGATCTCACAATTTTTAGACTTCTTGAATTATTTAAGGAAGTTCAGCACTGTAATTAATTCATAACTGCTCAAAACTTGCAGTCCTGACTTTCTGGTGTGTGGTTTTATCACGTATTCTGTGACAACTCTGGGTACTACTTGGAAATATAATCACAGAATCATTACGATTGGAAAAGACCTCCAAGATTGGGTCCAACCTTTGACTGAACACCACCACATCAACTAAACCAAAACACCAAGTGCCACATCCCATCATTTCTTGGATATTTCCAGGGATGATGACTCCACCACCTCCCTGGACAGACTGTTCCAAAGCTTGAAACCCTTTCAGTGAAGAAATTCTTCCTGATGTCCAATGTGAATTTTTTCTGGTGCAGCCTAAGGCCATTACCTCTTGTCCTGTTGCTTGTTGCTGGTGAGAAGAGACCAACACTCACCTTGCTGCATCCTCTTCTCCAGACTAAACCACCCACCTCCCTCAGCTGCTACTAACAGAACTCACTCTCTAGACCCTTCACCACCTTCTTTCCCCTTCTCTGGACTTGCTGCAGCCCCTCAATGTCTTTTTGTGCTGAGGGGCACTCCAGGTATGACCTGAGCAGTGCTGAGTACAAAGGGATGACCCTTTCCCTGGTGCTGCTGGTCACACTGTTTTTGGTATAAGCCAGGATGCCATTGTCAGATCCCCTGTCCAGAGCCTTCCTGCCCTTCAGCAGATAAACACTCCCACCCGACTTAGTGTCATCTGTAAACTGACTGAGGGTACACTTGATCCCCTCATCCAGATCACTGATAAAGATATTAAACAGAACTGGCCCAAATCCTGAGCCCTGGTGGACACCATTAGTGACCAGCTGCTCTCTCGGGAGCCCTTCTCTGTTTGTAGACATCAGATCTTAAAATGTTATCTTGTGTTTAGAAGATAATTATTTAAATATTTATCTTATTGATTTAATGAACAATAATAGCTCGATAAATCGGGCAAACTATAAAAAATATACAAGCGTGTCCTATACAAATGATAGGACAAGGAGTAATGAGTATAAATTGAAAGAGAGGGAAATTAGGTTAGATTCTGGGAAGGAATTCTTTACAGTGAGGGTGGTGAGACACTGGAACAGGTTGTCCAGGGAGGTTTTGGATGCCCCACCCTTGGCAGTGTTCAAGGCCAAGCTGGATAAGGTTTGAGCAGCCTGGTCTAGTGGGAATTGTTCCTTCCCATAGTAGGGGGAATTGGGACTGGAGGATCTTTAGGGTCCATTCCAACCCCTTCACATTCTATGGTTCTATGAGTCTGTGCACACACAGATGGAAGAAAACACTGGTACATAATTTTTAAGTTTATCTCCAGTCTGAAAATCCCCATATGAAAACACCTTTTGTGAAAACATAATAAATCTCCAGTGGAGTTCTGAAACTTGACTGCAGCAGGTGCTACCAAAAAGATAATAGATCCTCAAATATCTTCTCATTAATTCCAGGTTATTACATACTGCACTAGACATATGGCACAACATTAGTAGAATTTTAAAAAGTGCAATTAGGCAGAGAGTGATAGTTTATCTACATTTTCCCATATTTACAAGGAAATGTTCACCCAGCATAAAAAGATACTAATTCAGGCTGAGTAGTACCTATGAGCCCAATTCACAAACCAGAGCTGTGACTTTGTCTGGTGCTGTGCAAAACCTGCACAAAGCTCTAATACGGGTGCTCTAGGATAGAAGTACAGTGATGGCCTTCTCCACTAGGATAACCACAGGTGTGGGAAAATCCATGTGCTGGAATAGGTTCTTTTGTCCAGGAATGAGCCTTAATGGAGATGCTGAAAATACTGAGGGATCTTCTTGTACATCAGAGCCATCTTTAACAGGTGTTATTTTTCTCCCACATCTCCCTGGTTGTCAGATGCCGATTGATGTTTTATTTTAGCCTCTTAAAATACAATCTCAGTTGCAACTCTTTTTAAAAGCTACCACTGTCATAAGGAGTAGTATTTCAAAAGTACTTCATAATGGGTGGAGTGCCTGGCTGTCTGCTTGTGTTAGTGAGATGTGGTTTTTTATACAGGGCTGAGGATCAATTTTAGTTTTAGTTAACTGCCAAAGCTCAAATAATGCAGAATGTCATTTCAGATATCTAAACCCCTTAAAACAGAGTAAAGAGCTTCAAACCCTCCTCGGTCTCCTGCTTGTGAAAATACTGTAGGAAAGAAACGCCATCCTGATAAAAAATCATGTCAGGTTAAGGACGTTATTATTACAACACAATGATATAAATGTGACTGTTTTATAGGGTTTGTCTGTGCGACTTCTGCTGATGACTGAGTTATTAAATAGTTTATTATGCTTTTGTTTTAAATATTTTATTTCCCCTCAAAAGATGAGTGCAGCCAACCAACATTTAACGCTATGCATGATAGACGAGGTGGAAATATTTAAACATTCTGATTTGCTTCAGACTATGGAGAGCTCAGTTTCAGTCTGTATTGAACCCCAGTGGTTTTTTTTAAAACACTCTGTATTTCATGCACTCTGAGAGCATCTTGCAGGTGTGAACAGAAGGGGTCCAAACCAAGTCTCATTGCTGACCTGGTAATGGAGAAGTTCTGCTGGGCCTGCCCTCCACCAGAGACCTGCTTTCAGACTGCATGCAGCCATACCTGTCTTGCACCAGTATTTGTTGTATCTACTGTCAGGAAACAATATGATTTTTCAATTGCAAAACTCATCATTCTTAAAAAGTTTGCGTGTGCAGAGAGATAACAGTTTTTTTGCCTCATTTGAAAATGAGACTTTTTCGCAGATATTACCCTCACCAGAAACAGTTGTTTTTAGTCTGAATTCTAACACTTTCTAGACACCCTGGAACTCTGAAAACTACCCAATAGCTCAGTCACTCAAAAGCCTCTGAAACAGCAAGGTGAATATTATTTCTAACTCTCCTTTTTTGATTTATATTTCTGAGTTTCTGTTAGAATTGAACTGCCCAGAATTGCTGAAACACTGTAAACAAAGCCATTTTTGTTATTCTGTGCCGTGCTGTGGTCCAGATTGCCTCTTGCCCTGTACTGCTGTTGTTTGAGCTTTTTGAACTCAATGAAAGTTTGAGGCCAGTAGAGATCTGTGGGAACAGACAGGCCTATCTGTGTTCTCTGGAGAAGACAGAAGCTGTGGCTTCAAAATCATCTGTACTCATCTGTGGACTACTGGACCATGCAGCAAGATGAGCTCGATTAAATTTGGGGTTTGGCACATGCCCACGTTTCTGTCAGCTCCCTCGGCTTCCAAGGCTGCTGTGGAAGGCAGAATTATACCTGATTACACCAAGAGTCTGCTGGTACAATCTCAACTTGTCCATACTTCTGTAATGGATTTAGACCAGCAGGATGAGCTTCTATTGGACAATCTTCTGTGTCATGTAGCTAGAAAATTTTTGATCTGGTGCTGTGAGCCTTACAGACAGGTTCTCTGTATTACTGAGCTGTGGTCTGAGCAAAGAAATGTGAGGGTTAGAATTTCTTGACTACTTAGCTCTGCTTCTAAATAGAGGGCAAAGACACACTTGTGCAGGTTTTGTTGCAACAGGAATTTTAATAAAACAAGTTCTACTAAAAACTGCCAGGAAAATTTCAGATTTACATTAATAAATTTGGCTTATAATTTTAATAAAATAAGTTACATAGAAGGTAAAAATTATTTTAAAAATAGATTAAATATGTTTCCTAGAAATAAAGAAACAAGAGATACAATACCAAAACATGCCCCTAATGTTATGCTTACCCAGAGGGATTTTCCTTATCTGTTCCAAGTAAGCCAGCTAAATAACTTCTACCTGATTTGCTTTGGAGACTTCTCAGAGATACAGCTCCTCCTTTCCTTTTGGTTTTAAAAAGCAACCTGCCTTCTTTTTGGCAGGAAATAGAATGGTCTAGCCTCGATCAGTCAGACTTTTACAAGACCACGTTTCTTTGCTTCTTGTGATTTGACACTGGGATGTCACAGGTACTATGACAGTGTTAAATAATATCTTTTCCCTGTCCTTCCTAAGGTTCCTGAATTAACACTTTTATGGCATATCTGGATTGGATTATACTCCTGGCTTTAGGCTTTGAGCAGTGCACCTCGTATTACAACCTTTTTAAAAGATGCTGATATGACTTTGGAAAAGACATGATATGACATATTAGCAGCATGCAGTAATCTCAAAATTTGTAATATGTAGCTCACCACAGGCTTTCCTCAGGAATACACATGTATATGTATATAAACACAGATAAAAATTAGATTTTCAGTGAACATATAAGGCTAGAAAACCAAAACTGAGCAATGCTTCACTTCTTTTGCTTATACTTTGTTAGGTTTGAAGGGGTTTGACAGAATTTCCATTGCAGGAGTCCAGTGCTATGCTGTGTGTTCTGAGATTTATTTTTGGAACTACTGGACTATTTTCTGACACAATACCTAACTTTAAATGCAGCAGCTGTGTGTCTGTTGCCTTCTGTTGGCTATATCCATCATACCAATTGCTATGGCTCAGCCAAGATACGATTTTAAGGAGATATTCCTGGTTTGGCTCCAAAGTCACCTTAAAACTGATGCCTGCATCAGGTTGCTTCATAAACCTGTGTCCTGTAGCCAATCAATGAAAAAAATAAAGGAAACTTAAATATATACTTCCTTAAAGCACACCTCCATAAATTTTGGTCACTTTGCTTAGGGACAAAAGAATTTTCATCTCTTTGGATACAATTGCACGATCTTCAAATACTGGAAGGTTGTGATGAGGTCTCAATGCAACTTTCCCTTCTCCAGGCTGAACAGCCCCAGTTTTATGGTCTTGTTCTTTTCTATGGTAAAATCTCAAAAAACCTCACCTCTTTGATGTTTTGGGTTGGAAAATTGGTGTGTATTAAACCATTTAAAATGCTGTCATTGTTTTGCACAGCATTTTCCTCCAATATACCCATCAGTGAGAGAGTTAACCGTGTCTGCTGAGAAGAATCAGCCTAACGGTGAGGTGTTTACTGTGGTTGAGGAGCTGAAGATACCAGTTCAGAATTAGGAACTCATTTTGCACTAATCTTACATATTTCAGGCTATATATTTTTGTGCAAGACAACTGGAAGAATTTCTGGATTTTTTTTTTTTCTTCCCCAGATAATTCAGTTAGCCAGAAGTATCCAGAGCTAAATGGGCTATTTTGGAAACTGAGGCTGGTTTAATGGTTTGTTTTAAAGCAGTGCTCGCTGCCCTGTTCCTGTTGGCTTTTCTCCTTTTGCAGTGAAGAGCTGCTGGGGCTGGGGTCTGCAGCTTTTGCTGGGCTAGGAGAGGTGTCCAGATGCTGTGCCAGTGAATGTGCTGAGAGCAGGCTCTTGGACTGTGGCTAATTGCCCAATTTTTACTACTCCTGTAGTAAAAATTGTGAGTGGTCACTCCTGTGACCAAAATCTTACTGATGAGGAGGGGAAGGAGCTTTAGCTTCCGCTTTTCCACTGGTATATGTTTGCTTTTCAGTAGGTGGCTTTTCTTTCCTGACTCTTTAATTGATGGATGCTTTGGCCAAAAAGCCAGAGCTGTGCAGGATGTGCCTCACCCTCACTTCGCTTCCAAGCCTGATGTGATGGAGTGAGTCAAAAGAGATTATCTAAGCTGTTTATCCATGGTAAGGGTCCTTATGGGTGAATGTGTACATTTAGGATCTCTAAGAATGAAACCCAGAGGAAGATTGAATTACATCATTAAATTAGCTGATAACAGGAATGCGTCAGGGAAAGCTGGTGTCTTGCCAGCTGGGAAGTTTACTGATTTGTTTCCAAAGCAGACTTTCTAGTTCTTTGAAAAGCTTTTGAAAAATCTACTCCTGCACAGGAGGAGGTTAAGGAAGGTTGGTCCTGTCACTACATCCTATAGCTTTTTCCTGGGATTCATTACTAAAAGCAGTAAGATTTTTAAGAGCAACTGTTAGCTAATGCCAGTTAGGCCAGAGAAACTTCACAGAAATTCAGAGGACTCTTGTTTGACTAAGCAAATAGACTTGATACTTGCCCTGAGTTCTGCAAATACTACAGTCTGTTACTGATGCACTAGATACACATAAGGACTCTAAGGAATTTATTTTAATGTTCCAAGTATTGATCGAATAGTAATCTGAGTTTCTCTAATGTTGACATCAGTTTACAAAATTATCTCTGATAATGTGCTGGTTTAGAATAATAGATTTTGTGGCCTAAATCGGATCATTATGATAATCACATCAGAGCTTCTATGCAACGCAAGTCCACAGGGGACCTGGTGGAGCTTCTGTGCTAGTTTGGCTGGCAGATTTTACTTGCAGAGTGTATTGCCTCTTACCTTAAATAAGCCTGGAATTCTTCCTGAGCATTTTTCTGCTCTGTGATTTTACTGGGCCCCAGCATAAGACAGTGGCTTAAATTATCTGATGAGGAAGGAGAAATCTGGAAGGATTTTTCCTTTTATTTTTGCACAAGCTTGTTCCTGTTTGTTCATTTTGTCAGAGAGATATTTTGACCTCCTACAGGAAGTCACGTTGATAATCCTAGAGAAGCCTAAAACAGATAAACAATACTTAAAGATCTTGAAATCTTATCAGAGTGCTGATTGGATAAAACAAGGGCTTGAGGTTTGGACTGAGGTTCCTTATTTAAGAAACTTTGATAAGTAATTTGGAAATGGTAGAAAGAACAGTTTTGATAGAGAGGGGAAACAAAAACCAAATGGGAAACCTTGGGTTTTGTGCTTGGGGCACTTTAGAAGAAGACATTGGGCTCTCTTAAAAGCTCTTGATAAGAGAGAGTATATGTAATCCATCTTGTGTGATAGTCCATAGTTCCGTTGCATAAGCTGTTTGCTTTTGCTTCGCTGAAACTGTCTAGCATCATTGTCTTTTTTCTGGCTCTCAAAGGAAAATTGTCCAGCACCGAATGCAGTTAGGCCTGCTTGGGAAGCACAGAAAGCTCACACAATCATGGAATGGTTTGGATCTATAAAGATCATGTAGTCCAAATCCCATTCCTTAGGCAGGGTCATCTTTCACAGGATCAGGTTGCTCAAAGACCCATCTGACCTGACCTTGAACACTTCCAGGGGTGGGGCATCCGCAGCTTCTCTGTGCATCCTGTTCCATTGTCTTAACACTCTCACTGTAAAACATTTCTTACCAATGTCCAATCTACACCTACCCTCTTTCAGTTTGAAACCACTGCCCCTTGTTTTGTCACTACAGGCTTTGGTAAAAAGTTTCACTTTCTAAGCCCCCTCTCTTTAAATATTAAAAGGCTTCAGGAAAGTCTCTCTGGAACTTCCTTTTCTCCAGGGTGAACAGCTCTTTCAGCCTGTCTTTATAGGAGCGGTGTTTCAGCCCTCTGACCTCTCCTCTGGACTCACTTGAACAGGTCTGGCTCCAGACTTTAACAGCTCTGACTCCACAGTGCTCCAGGTGGGGTCTCACCAGAGCAGAATAGAGAGGGAGACCCTCCCTCGACATCCTGACTCTGCTTCTTGTCATGCAGCCCAGGATATGGTTGGAATTCTGAGCTGTGAGCACACATCACTGGGTCATGTCCAACTTTTCATGTCACTCTCAATCCAATCACGATCTATTTGCAGGACCTTGCACTTGCTCTTGTCAAACTTCATGAGGTCTGCACAGGCCGACTCCTCAATCCTGTCAAGGTTCTTCTGGATGGCATCAGAGTTACTAAAGGTTATGTCAGAGCAAGATCCGGATAAAAAGCTGTATGAATTGTGACCTTTCATCTTAAAATAGAAGCAAACTCCAGGTCTGCTGTTTGGAAAATTTTGAGCATACCCTGATTGCTGCACTCAGGACACAATTTTGTTAATGCTGATAAATGGTGAATGCCTACCAAAGCAAAGCATACAGTGATACTGAGGGGAGCTCAAGTTCCCAGATGTAGCCAGTGGGCAGTTTTATTTTGTCAGTTGATTTCTCCTCGGCTTTGCTCTCCTAGTTTCTGTTCTGTGCAGTTTTTCCCAATTTGCCATGCAGTAGGAGTGTTATGAATTTCTGATTGATGCCACCAGACCTGTTTTTCACATTATTTCCTGAATAGCTTCTTGCAACTCTTAACTTTGAAATAGTTTCAGAGATGTAGTTTTGCAATACACACAGATTCACTTAAACTGCTTAAGGCAACACACCGTTCCTGCATTCCCAAACAGCTTCACTCAGCTCCCATTTGTCAACAGCACTTCTCTTCCTCCAGGCTATTTTGGGTAGAAAATGTCATTCAAAACCAGGACATTCTAGCTATGTGGTTATGTGAATAGCTTTAGTCACTTATCACAGCACCTCCCTATTGATTAGGTACTTGTTCCTCCAAGGTGATTAACAAACTAATTTTTTTGCTAATTGCCAAAGGGCTTGACCCCTGACCTGGAGAATTACCATAGATTTGAGACAGGACAATGCTCAGGATTTCTTCTGTGAGTGGCTAGTTAGAGATGCTCTGAGCTGTTGGCAGCCTGCACAATCAAGGGAGCAGTTCTCTCCTGAAATGTCCTCCCAGCCATGGCGCTCTGCAGTGAGGAGCAGCGGGAGCTCTTTCACAGGGAGCAGAGGCGAAGCATTTCCTTTGGAGTGCTTGTCTTGATTGATGAGCCACACAATGTTCAAGGCATCCTCAGTTAACCCCAGCTCTGGATTCGACATTGGTTTCCAAGTGCTGGGTTTTATGGGCTTACCTCCATCCTAGGCACTTCCTTTTTATGTCTTATCCAGGATTCTAGGATCTTCTGCTTATATCATATGCAAAAATCAGAAATTGTCCTTTACAAAAGTCACCATAATGACTTCTCTTATGAGAAAGGTGTTAGTAGTGTGGTTAGGTAGGCAGAATTTCTTTGCTGTAAAAATAATGAAACTCTTTTCCACCTGAAAAACTCTTCTACCTTATCTATTTTTACTTGCAAGGGAAGATAATTTTGGTGATTATCAGCTCTGTGGATTTCTTCAGGCTCAACTTTCATGGAAGAGTTTAGCAAATAAAAAAGGGTCATGATATAACTTATGTCTCCTGGCTCCCTAAAAACCTCCAGTTTGCCAGTTATTTTCCTGGGTAGAACAGATTTTGGAAGGTGACCTAAACTGGATTTTACTTGAATGAGATTTGGACACTTTACCCTTTTGATTCTTTAAAAGACAGCTGTATTTTGAGAATAAAAACAAAAAGTTACCTACTGTGACTTTCCTAGAGCCTTTAGAGGTTAAGTGTCTTCTTGGATGTAAGGACTGTTTACTCTTGGAGGGCCTCCGTGAAGGACAGTCTCTCAAACTACCTTTGCCAGTCCAGCGTTCTTGATATTGAATAGGTATGCCCCTATTTTGGGTACACGCTCCTTCAGGGAGTACTCCAAGATAAAAAGAGGCAAGTTCTCATTGATTAGTTTGCTGTTCAGATCTTACAAGTTCCAGTTTAACATTGTGAAGCTGGAGAAACTCTGTTTCTGAAAAAATGAAATTCGTGTGCAGAAGATGCCCACTGGAGCAATGATGTGGCACTGCTGGAGACCACCAGAGCTTTGGTATTGAAGGTAGTTTTAGAACGCTTAGTAGAATGGAGTTTCAGAGTATTTCTGGTTGAGTTTAAATTGCAGGTCGTTAGACTTATTGTTGTGGTAATTCTGTGAGTGTTTCCTCAGGTCCAGCCAATGTATAAAATATTGAACTTAGGGCTTTTGTCTAGAGGTGGACTGAGATCTAAAAAGAGAACCATATTCTCAATATTCCTTACTTCATGCTGCTGCATTCATGAACTCAGAAGTGCAGGTTACCAGGGGCTGAAGGCAGAGAAAGTGAGTGGAAAACCCAGCATTTTGAGGAAGCTTGTCTTACTCGGTGAGAATTTTGTTACAGTGAGATGAATCTGCTCAGTCACTTCTTGTATTGTTTCTAAACAGACTGCTGCATTCAGCAGCTTGCTGGAGAGCTTTTCATGTTACCTGTATTTAAAAACTGCTGGATTGAGTTACAGATCAATCTAGCCCCAGCTGCAGGGTTCTGCAGGGGTTCATCTGTCTTCCTGTGCTTATGGAAGCAAACACTGTCTTACACAAATACATTCCTGCCACTGCCATCAAAGAGACCATTTATAGATATCAAGGAAACCTGGAGGACAGTAGTAAATGGCAAAAAATACCCAGAACATTGAAATTGCCTAATGCTAAATTCATTTTACTCTTTTGGGGCTGGGTCTACCCTCATTTAGTGTAGTGAGGTTGGAAACAGGAGGAATAATGCTGTTGAAGTCAGTAAAAGTGATGCCTATTGAAGTGAGAATAGAATCAGATAATGATCAAGTGAGAAATATGTAGTATAATGAAAATCATCTTTAAAATACCTACTCTGACACATGATGGTTTGAAGGCTCTGAAACCTTTTGTGGAATTTTATCATTTAGAGTGTGCATAGTTTCCACAGAACAGAAAGATTTTTTTCTGTAAGCTTACACCCTGAAATCTCCTGTCAGGATCTGAAAACCAGACTGTGGACATTCTGCCTTGCTCATCCACAGGAAAAACAAAACAAGAAAGAAACAAAGCTCACCAACAAGAAAGATGGAAATACAGAGCTAAAGGGGAAGATAAGGTTTTACTTAGTTCATTGCCCAGCTGCAATCCAGGATCATGCTGCCTTAGTCATTCTTGGGATGTGTCTGTTTAATGTTTCACAAATTCTGATGGGCTAGGTTTCACACTCTTCCAGGGTGATGCTACAGCATCCTGAGAAATCTTTTCCCTCTCTTACGTTATTGTGGTATCTGTTCTGTCCTCCACAGACACAGCAATTTTTGCCTCTTCCTTTATAACCAGCTGTTACAAAGCTGTTGGGGTTTTTCCGTACGCCTTCAGTAACTTTTCCTTCTGCCAAGAAAGCCTTGTTTTTCTCCATACTCTCTCCAAACTGATCAGCATTTTGTGTCTCAAAATGGGCACAGAGCCTTTAATGCTAAATTTAGTAAAAATCCTACTGGAAGTATATTTAAAGCTCTTCTGTCTTTCATTGGCTCCATCATAGTATTTGCACTTCCCAAAAGTGTGGTGGTGTTGTCTTATACCAAGTTTAAGAATTGTTTTAGTACAAGGTCCTTTCCCACAGAACTTCTATCTGCCTGTAAATTCCCCAATCCGTATTTGTGCACCTCATTATTCTCATTGAAATGCAGTTTCTTGCCCTTATTGCATTTTTTTTTTATTTCTCCAGCTTAAAATCTGTCAGAATTTTGATACTCTGGTGTTGACTAATGATATAATGTGTTGGTCATCTTTTTTCCGAAATCAGACACACCTGCTCCCTGTAATGATGTAGATTCACTTACAGGTGGTGCACCCACATTTGTTGACTTTGCAGCAGGTGGGGGCAGTGCAGTTGTGCCCTTGACATGACAGAGTAGATGCTGATTGCATGATACAGGTCTGCCTCAGCTGGGGTGTTATGATCCCCTTTCCAAGCCATACCTTAGTGGTCCATTAATGTAAATGGCAGAGTTAAGACAAGTGATCTGCTCAGCTCCTGATACAGAGGAATTCATCACTTTGCAGAATTATACCCAGTTATATTTTATAAATAAAGAGATACTACAGCATTTTCCAAACATCTATTAATATCCAGGAGATACAAGTGCTAGTGATAAAAATCACTGCAGCATTACCAGTTTCTTCACAGGGAGATTGTTGCTGTCATTCTCTGGCTGAAGGCAAAGCAGAAGAAATTTATTTTTTCTGTAATGCTTTTACCCTCCAAAGAAATCAAGGTGAAATTAAACCCATCATAGCTGTGCTGAAAAGTAAAATTTACGCGAGGAGAATACGAACGCAGTTTGTGGGCAGACTCTGTTTTCTGCCCCTAGGAAATACAATGAAAATACAAACCAGCTGGCTGAAATTGGTTTGTGGGTGTTTTTGTAAGGCTGTAGGCAGGCCTGGGGAGTCTCATGCATGAAGTATAAGATCACACATTTGGCTTCCACCTCACACTCTGGAGTCCCTTGGCTTGTGCATCTCGCATTTGAAACACACGTGGCTTCTCCCCTGTGCTGTGACCCCACAGGATGTGTGCTCTCCAGCTGCAGCCTGTCTGCATGGTTCTTCTCTTTCACTGGGCTGTGATGCATGGGGATAAATCCACATCTGACAGAAAAGAGACTTTGCTTCTGAGTATCTCTATAGATTTAATCTTGGCTACTCCTTACGCTTGATTCTGAGTATAGCAGACACCGCCAAACTGGTTTTTCAGTAGTCTGCCAGTGGGATTTTAAGTACTCTGATGCTTGTCTACAGATGGTGCAGTTTTGGAATTGTTATGCAGACACTGTTCTTCTTTTCTTATTTTTTTTCATGGTAGCTTAATCCTCTGTGAAAGGGGATTTAACTAGAAAACAGTTCTCTTCCTGTGAAAGAAGCTGATTGTTGTATTACCCTGTCCTCTCCATCACCTTTGTGGCTGGGGCCGTCTCTGTTTGGTTTTCCTTCTGTATTCACTGATGAGTGACTTCACACGTAAGTAAAGTCAGACTATTCTTTAGGGATCTTTGCAGTTTTCACCATCCTCAAGTTAATTGGCCTGCACATCCCAGTGTCACAAAAAAGTTAATGGTTGAAAATCAAAGGCATTTGTGCTCTTAAGTCAGATATGGAACTGAGGCCAGGTAGCTTGAGGTTTTGCAGACATTTAAAATGCATATTTATTCATATTCTTATGTGTTTTCAGTGCCTTTATTTATGTCATTTACCTATATGCTACAGAAGTGATTGTACATGCAATTAAGAAACCATACTTGGCTTATTTTGATTTTGGCTACTTGAAAATTATTTAACACACATAGAAATGTTTCACAGAGAGTACTGGATAGATTCAATTTGGATTAGACCCCAAGCATATCCCTTGTTTGGTGGCTGTGGTGTTTCTTTTGCTGTGTCTTAAGGCTGGAAAGCTCCCCTTACTTAGGTAAATTCTCTCCAGGAAGGTGCCAGAACACGTGGTTTTTGAGGGACAATAAGCCTCAGCTCTGCCTTGTCCTTCTCTGGCCACGCTGCCTCAGCAGCCACCTGGAACAACCTTTAAGGGCTTTTTCTTCACGATACTTTTATGTGATATCAGTGTTACAGCCCACTTAGGACAGTGACAGACACAGAGCAGGATTAATTCATGACTGATTCAGGATTCCTGATGGAATGTAGATATATGGGGGGTGGATGTACTGCATCTTAGCTGGTCATCCCAGTTTCCTATGGAAATTTGTGGAGATCCAGTGAGTGCTCTTAGCGAGGCTTGCACAGAACTCATCTCCGTGAAATAGGTGCTGAAATAGATCAAATGACTCCTGACCTACAGTGGTTATTACTTATAAAGGAAGCTTATGTAATGAGCTTAGCTATAAATATTTAAATTGCAGGAGGTTAAATGTGTGAAATAAAGCTCAGCTGGTACAGTGAGAGTATAGCATGACCAACAGCTCCGATGATTAGGAAACAGTGAGTTAACTGTGGACTCCATGCTTTGTTTCTGAGGAAAGTCAGACACAGTTTGCTTGAGATCCTTTTCTGTCACTGTTGGGTTTAGTCGTGTGACCTTGCAGACATAATTGAGGGTGCAGGTTGAAAATCGGCAATGCATTGGAGAGAATAGCTGTGTTCATCTAAATATCACAAAGGAGAAGTTTCACCATGCAGAGGCAAATCCATAGAAGTGAAAGCATGTCCAGGTAGCACACTTCACACTGGCCTATCTGTCCTGCTTCTACAGCAGAGGACAATCTAGAAGGGGAAAATTTATGCTGTTGTGTTGAAATGCAGGATTTTTTCTTGCCTGCTGAATGGTTTACTGCATGCTGTTAGTGAAGTTATATGAAGAAGGAAGACTTACCGTGTTGCTATCTGGAAGCTCTGTGGCTGGTGCTCAGTATTGATTTAGCCATTGTCCACAGGAACACTAAGAATTATGCCTGCTGTGGTTGTTATGCTTTCATCGTAAAGCCTTTATTGAGCAGCCTTGGCCAGTAATACTAATGGATGGAGCACTATCAAGCTCGCTGCTCTTGTAGGTCAAAAGAAGTCTCAGAATTTAGTAGTTGCTTGGTGTTTCCTTTCTTAGTGATTCTTCCCGCAGTTTTCCTGGAGCAAGTTGTAACAACTAAGTCGTCTGAAAACTCTGGCTTTTCAAATATCGTGGCTTCAAAGACTCTGCGCACGTGAGGAACCTGAACTAATAGTCACCAGAGGTATTAGGAGCTCTCACATACACCTTTATCCCAATCCTCAGAAGAGATCTCTATTCCACCCCTGGATATAACTGAAGTAGGGACTTGAGAAGAGTTTCTGGTATCAGCACTGTGTTATCAGCCGTTCTATTGTAAATAGTGTTTTTCATCAAAGTTTTCAGAGTGTGAGAGAGCTACTTTTGAGTGGTTGTAAACTGCAGAACTAATGGACCAGATAATTGCATAACTATGTCATCTGGCATTATTAACAAGTGTTTTTAAGAGCTTAAATTTTCCTGTGAATCTAATGAAAGCTCTAGGTCAGCAGACACTACATTAGTATAGTTACCTTTGATTCCATTGGAATCAGATATCAGCATAGCCAGATACCTAATTCCTCTTGTGAACTTCATTGATTTATTTGTACACGGCAGCTTTGTTGCTTTGAACGTTGTGTTCTCTGCTTTGTCAGAAGTAAGGAAGAACCATTGATAAAGGATGCCCAGAAAGAAGGGCTGCTTTTAGTTGAAAAATGTATCCACACGAAGGGAGTGGGTAGATGCAGAGGAATGCAGATGGTATTTCTGGTGATAGCAAGGTCCATGGGCTTGTGCTTAATTCCTAAGAAAGGTATTGGATCTTAACAGTTGTTGATCCTGAGGGAAGCCAGTAGGCTTTAAATGTAAGTGAAAATTTGAGATAGGAACACATACAGATCCTTAATGTGCTCTTTTCTGTTTTAATCTTCTAGAGAGATTTTCCAATTCCACACGATTTTATTGCTTATATAACAGAAAGAGTCTGCCTGTTGCAGAGGAGCTTGGAATGTGGGGTTATATCATTTATTTTTTAAGGACATATATCAATGATCTATTGTTAGAAGCATCTTCCATAAGATTGGAATGCCGACATTTCGGTGTGTTCGTTTAAATGGCCGCTGGTGAATCAGAGTCCTTCATGACTCTGGTGAACACTGTGTTTATCTGCACACGGGAGCTTGTGTGTGCTGTCTGGTACATCCATAAATTGTTCTGGAATTACAGCATTGACATCCACCTCTTAACAAAGTAGCCACAAGCTTTTCCTTCACTGCAGAAAGTCTGAATGCAGGCTCTGCTCTGCTCTGCCCTGTGGGTTTCTCCAGTCTTGCCTTGTTTCATGTGGAGGTATTTCCCAAGAACAAGCATCTGTCGTTGATAACATCATTTTTTGGTGGTGTGAGCTGAGACCTCTAGAATCAGTACAAACAGAAATCAGTTAAAAAAAGATGCAAAATAAGAATACTGAGGGGAAAAAAAAGTGCTTGGTTTTATTCTACAAACATCTCACATATTAGACATGTCCAGGGTTTAAGTTGTTGGGGATTTTATTTTCTCAAGATCAACTTACTAAAATGTATTTAAGCATCATATGTGAAGAATCATTGTGACTGAGAGCCCTCTAAGAGGCTAGCAAAGGGCAGTCTATCATGATGCTTGTGAAACATAAATTTAATATAAATGTGTATCTAGGAGGAGAGAGGTCTGGGACAGGGAGTTAAAAAACCCCCCACATTAATGCCCTTATGTTAAGTCTAGCAAATTAAAATTCTCAAATGAAATTATTCTCTGACCTTTTATCACCCTTGGACCATGCTCAAGTGTTTTAGTGAACAACTTAATGGCAAGAGTTCTTCTGTCTTCAGTGAGGGTTTCATCCTGCCTGTGTTTGAGATATGCCACAGAAGCCTAACAAAGGCATTTGTCTATTCTTGGAAGTCGATGATGAGCCTTGTAGTCATTCCCATACTTCTTTCAGTGGAGAAGATCATGCACACAAAGAGAAATAAATCTCCTTTATGTTTTCATAGTCTTATGGCTTCATACTTCAGGAGATGAGGTGACCTACTTAGGGAAAAAAAAAGACAGTAAAAGAGAAGTTAAGGACAAAGGAGCAATAACCTAGTGTGGATTCATGAAGAGTTATAGCAGAGTAAACTGATCATTTTTGTTTCTGGGAATGTGATTCAACCTGCTTTCTGCTTGGAGCACCCCACGACTTGGCTTGCAGAGATCTTGTGGAAAGTGAATGTATTAAAGATGTCAGACTGGTGATTAGCAGGCAGCATGACAGACTGGACAGAGGAGAGGCTTCAGAGCCTGGGAAGAGACAGTTTTACTCCCAGCTCTGTGACTGGTTTTGATGTGCTTATATTAGTTCTCTCTGTTTCTTTTCTCACCTCCCACCTCTCTTGCTTCTGAAGACTGTAAACTCTTCAGAGCCAGAATTGGCTTCCACCATGTATTTATATGTTGCCTGGCAGACTGAGATTCAGATCCCAGTTGTGGTTCCTGTGTGCTGCTGGAATATAAATAATACAACTCTATTTTCTTTCACTAATTCTGACTCTGCATCTTTGGTTACTTCCTTAGTTGTGCTCAGTTCTTTTACAAGATCGCTGAGGCATTTCAGGGAGTGCATGCAGTCCTTGCCTACCAGTTATCCTACAGATGTCAGAGCAGACCCCCAGTGGCTGCAGCTGAGCTTGGGACGAAGCATTACCAGAAATAAAGTAGAAATGGTCCCAGGTGGCCTTTCAGTAGCGACAGGTGCAGTGGTGGTGAAGACTTTTCTGTAAATGTGTTGCAGTTTGTTGTGTACACTGAACTGATAGGCGAAGCAGGCTTTTTGGCCAAATGCAGCATCTTTCGCTTGCTGAAACAGTACTCTCATCAGAACACATCTCAATATTCACAAATACCCCAGAGGATGTGCCATATCTGTATGAGAACCATCTCACAAAAGCTCTGAATCTTTGTAATTTTGCCACTCATTGCTTTTGTGCCTGCTGTGTTTCAGTATAAATAACGCAGTTGTTTCTCTTCCTAGAAGTCCTTAAGAATGAGCTTCAACTCATGGTGGGGCTGTTCTTAGGCTGTCTCACATCCAGGGGCTATTAAAACTTGTCAAAGGAAACTCCTTGGCTTCATTCAGGGATTGTTTTGGGGGATCCACTAGATCCACAGAGTTTTTGGTCTTCAAAATTGACAACTTGAGACATTCATTCTCAGCAGTCCGTTCAGATATCTTAGAAAGGAAATTGGGTCTCTACAGCCAGTGGAGAGGGGGATACCCTCCCAGAGTGTGATTTCAGAGCTTGGAAGTTTTAAGTATGCATAATTTCATTGACTGAAGACCCCAGCTACAGATGGTAATACTTTTCTAATGCTCTCTGTTGTTCGCTTCTTTTCCCCCCAGCTTTTATGAAAATGGAGGCACTCAGAGTCATGTTTGGTGTGTTTCTGTCTAATTTTGCCTATTTCAGTAATTTTATAACCAACTCTGGCAAAATGGTGTGAGGGTAGAAGTCTATATTGCTACGATTTTCTTTAAAAATAGGTAGTTTGGTAAGAAAAGACACAATTCATAGACCTTTAAAGGGAGACTGCTATGTAATTTTTTGTCTTATCAGGCACTAGAGGCCTTCTAAAAGATGAGCTGTTATAAAATGCACACCTGCAGGACAAATTCCAGCTGGAGCTGATACCTCAGTAGACACTAGAGGATTTAACCATTACCTTTGTTTAGCTGGAAAAGTTTTCTTCACTAGTTCTGCTCCACAAAAATACATGTTTGGGGTTTTTTTAATGTCCTGCTTTTACGGTCTGCTTTTAGGCCAGGTTTCTGGGGGCTTTTTTGTGTGACTGGCAAATCCCAGTACTGCCGTCTGCGAGCAGCAGTGCAAAATACCATCTGCTGTGAATGACTCTCATTGCTCTGAAGCCATTAGAACCCCACCAAAGATGTGTGTTAAGATGCAGTGGAAGGCTTCAGGAGACAGAAAGGCAACTGGAGCAATGTTTTGTGCCATACGTGATCCCACTGATGCCAGGAGGATTATCTGAAGTTTAAATTACCATACAACCTGACCTCAGCTGTTTAACATTAAGCAGTGGGGACAAATCTATTTCCATTAATCATGGCGATGGTGGATGTAAAATGCCTGCATTAAGTCATTGTGATAATTTAGGAATGCAAAGGTTGCTCCTCTGATTTGAGGCAGTAAGAAATAGGAAGGAAATCTGCAGTAGGGAAATTGCAGAAGTGAGTGGTATCAAAATTGCTTTCATGCAATGCTTTTTGTGCTGCATTAGATTTTTGCATTGCTTTTCTAAATGGAAACCAGTGTTATTCCAGCTTGGAAAGAACAGTGCCCACGTGTATTAAGTTTCTGGCCCGCATTGCAGAGCCCTCCAGCAATTACATGAATAGACCACTGAATTTAAGGATTCTTCTGCCCTTTTGACATATATAGAAGGTTATTACATTTCCTGTGTATATTTGCTGTTCAAATAGTGGAACGAAATTTGGTTATTGCAGGTGGTCACTTCATTCAGACTCATAACATTTCTCAGTGTGTAATGTCGGAGCCTAGGCAGGGAAGAAAAGCAATGAAATAGCATTTTGAACTTCTCTCTTTTATGGGTCATCAACAGAAGCAAGTTTTGGAAAGATTAAAATGTATTTTGTAGTTGCATTTTGCCGTATATTTTACTGCATTGTAGTACACTTGTGAAATGACTGGTGGTGCTTTGAAATGTCTGTGGTGCTCATTTCTGCCAGAGTCATGAAAGATGTGTATAGACAAGGGCATCACAGGTAAAATTCAGAGTGCAGGAGGAGAGTGAAATATTGCCCAATTGTATAAATAGAAAAGCTTACTAAAAGATCAAAGTACTGCTCATTTAGACAGCATGCTGTGGCTGTACTTTCTTTACAGATAAACAAGAAGCCTGGTTCTCTAGACATAAATAATCCCAGAGATGAACATAGTATCTCATAAACGTTCTACTCCCCTAGCCAGTAGCTATCTGGGTTTAATTTGCTACTCTTGGGAGAACTCAGTTCTTCTTTCAGTACAACATCTGGAGCCTGTGAAAAGACTCTTAGTGGACTTTGGATCAGGCTTGGATCAACTTTAAACTGTTGAGCCTTTGGACTGAGGCTCCAAAATTTGCCACGCCAGTGCCTTGTGTCTGTCTGTTTGTGTGCCCCAGCCTGTGTCTATACAAGCACTGAGGGATTTGGGAGCATTTCCAAGGTGAATCTGGAGTGCTGGAAGTCAGCTGCTCTCTCCAGTCATGTCTCATGAACTGCCTGAACTTCACCTACAGCAATATGGAGGTCTTGAGGGTAGGATGAGAAGGCAGGTATTTTCTGTGCCTTAGAAAGAAGGAATTGCATCTGATATCCTTTGGACAATGCCTGTTGACCTTCCTTTTCAGCTGCCTTGTCCATGCCTGGTCAATTATGAGCAGATTATTGTCACGCTGACACAGGCCAGCTATGGAGATGCACATTTCCAGATGCAAGACTCCTCCTTCTGAGGAAAACATTTTGCTTGGCATGGCCAGCCCAGGATCACCACTGTTCGTTTTGAAGTCATGGATAGTGCACGAGGTGCCAGCTATGATCCATTGCACCAGGAGCTTGTCCAGCACAAGGGTCAAGCTTGCATCATCAAGCTGAGATCAGAAGGGTGCCTGACCTGTGTGCCCATTAAGAGCTAAGGCAATTAGAAGAATGTTCTCCAGGACTCTGGAATGAGTTTCTGTTCAGAGGACTGAAATAACCCTTATTTATAGAGTTGGAATATGCTGCAAAAGGCAGAGTGGAGTTCTTCTACCTGCACTGCAGCAAGTGATAGCTCGAAAGTGGTTTTCTGCCTGGGTTTCTGTGAAACTGATGACTTTAAAGCTGTTGAAATTCTATTGAGTAGTTAATGATGTTAGGACATGGAGACCCATGGAGAGGCAGATCTGTGAATTCTTTTAAATCTAAATAAACAAACATATTGTCACAGCACATGGAGCATTTCCATTCTGTTTCTACTAAACTACCTTTTCCTTCAGAACTGTCTTTCCTCAGTGCTGCAGACAGAAAACATCTCAATGATCAGGTCTGATGATTTTAAGAAATGGATGTGATTCATCAGACACTTCCTCAGCCCACCGGTAATCCCAGAAACAGGAAAGTGTCTGGGCATAGAAACACTGCTTCTGTTCTCCTGCCTTCCCATGGTGTGCTGCCCTGCCCTGCAGAGCCCTCTGGCCATCCTGTGTGCAGACTGCCTGGAAGCAAAAACTTACAGTTCTTCTTGTGCAAGGGGAGTGATAGGGGGGTGTTGCCTGCTGTCAGCTACAAACCTGCTCATCTGCTGCCTGAAGAAGCAGAGTCCCCAAGAGAAGGAAGGGGACTTTTACTGATACTGGTAAATGAGAATTGCTGTGTGTAAGGGGCAAGTACAAATGTCTTCCTCTGCTGTGCCCTGAGGCCTGGCAGAGCTCTGGAAGAGATACATAAATGGCAGACTCTGATGGGCAGTATTTATTTTTTACATACAGCACCATCAGTGTGTAATGGGAATCACACAACCACATACTCAAAACACCTGAAAAACTAAACCTTGAAATGCAGTGGTTTTGAAATGGATATTCTAGAGTAGACCATCTCCTTTTGAGAGCATTTAGTGGTGGCTTGTCCCAGTACAGTGGGTGACTTCCCCTCTCTGTATTTCAGCTCAGAGGGAGCAAGAGTGGCACAGACTTAGGAACTGACTCTGGCAGATGATCTAGTCAGGGCTGTGTTCAGGAGAAGGGTGTGTTTGTGCCATGAAGAAGTACAAATGTTAATGAGGCTTAAGAAGCAAAAAACGTGGTGTGGTGATAAGCTTGGAGAGAGCTGCCTGTGGCCTAGGAAGAGAATTATGGGGAAAATCCCTCTGGAGCAAGAAATGCTAGAGAGAAATGTGGTAGGGCACTACCTGGGGTAGCATGAAAGGCAGGATGAGTTAGTTACAGCTGTTTTTTCTAGGGGTCCTGAATTAAAACACAGGGTTGTTAAGTCTTAATTCTGCTTTGTATGTGTCTCACTCTCCCTGAGGAGCAAAGGAAGTTATGAAGTGTTGAGAAGTAGTGAAGCTTTTTTTTTTAACAGGAAAGAGAATGATAGAGATGGAGAAAGCAAGGAGTGAAAGAAGGATTGTAACTCTTCACAGACTGAAGGTGAGGGTGGTGGTTCATGAGGTGACCATACTATAAAGCTGTAGCCCTGATCTTGCAAAGATTTCCATGCAGAGTGAACAACATTTCTTACAGAAGTTGATCATATGATCACATTATTAGGATCTCCCATTTCCAAGGATAAGCATTTTCAACTTCAGGTGCAATTCCGCTATCACTGAACTCAGTGGGGAACTGTGCAGGTGCTTTGCTGATGCAAGATAGATGTTTGAGTAAATGATATAATGCAGGAACACTCATGTTTTCCTGCAAAAATTGGGTAGCAGATTGCAATTCTGGAGTGTGTTCTAGCTTCTTGCTTTCCCTCCCCTCCAGCTGTTAATTATTCTTTCTGGTTTAGATCTTAAGGGAGGAATTATTTATCTTTTGCTATTTGTGTTTTAGTGGAACATTAACAATCTCTTATTAACTGCCTGTGCTAATTATCTCAACAGTAGCAGTATTCCTGCTCATCAGTGAAGCCATGAAGGAAGAATGTGGAGCAGGAATAATGAAATCACTTTTTTGTCCCCTTTCTCTGCACAATGCACACAAATAAAGTAAAAGGATGGTAGATCTTGGCCCTGCTATGCACAAAATGCAGGGCTCAAGATCTTCTTGTAGGAGGGCAGAAGTTTTGAAATGCTTCTGTGGAGAAGTTTGGGGAGTTCTGCAGTATGCTGTAATTCAGTGTTTGCACAGATCTCTGTCTCTCCTGTGTGCATTGACACAAAACAGCCACATGCTCCTTTGAATGCAATATTTCAGCCCAAAGATTTCAATGTTTTAAAAACATTTGTATATAGGAAACCAAAGTGGTTTAATGTGAGTGTCAGTGCTCCTCATCTGTAATGAGTGCTTATAGGAGTCTGCTGTGGTACCAGTTATTTACAGGAGGAAAATTAGAAATGTTACCCAGCATGTTACTGGTGTAATTAAACTGAACAAAATGTAAAGTAGGAGTATTTATTGTGCAATAAATAATAAAAGTATTTACTGAAAAAGCCGAGGGCTACTTATCTACTAGAAAAGATTTTGCAATGGCAGACTTAATAAATATGCCTTTTCCACAGTGATGTTTGCCACAGAACATAAATCTTTTTTGTTAAAGAAGATGACTGAAAGAAAGCAGAGTTATGGAAATACGTGACTGATGAAGAGAAGGTGATATGAGTTATTCTAATGTGAAAGGCTGTCTCCTATCTCTAATGCTGACCTTTTCCTAGTGAAATACATTTACAATGTTCCCTGTTACTTGTTAATAATTCCAGCTGTTCTGGTGTATGAGTTCATAACTCTTAGCTTGAATATATCTTTTAAAGTAACCATGACCACTTCCTGAGAGACAAGGGAGTCAGATCATTTTTCATACGTAGACATAACTAGGACAAATGTCTGTCCTTGGGATCCAGGTGCTTTCCTGCCATTAATCTTCACAGCCCCCTCTGGGGTAGGTGGAGGTTGTTATGCACACATCTTATTCCTGGGGAAGTGAAACAACCAGAGAAGCTTGCCCAAAATTTAATCCTGGTCTGACTGAAGTTAATAAGAGGTAAATGCTTTGGTAAAATCTGTGGGAGGCACAATTTTGCGGCACAATCAGGAGTTCCTGTCTGTGCATCCAACAGCAAAATCACTTGGCTCTGGCCTGTTTGCTCACCCTTCTTTTATGTGTAGGCCAAGCTGGAGCTCTCACCTTTGTGAGATGGATTTATATTTTAAATGAGGCCAAGATGGTGTTCTACCTTCTTTTCCTATTTTTGTCTTTCAAAAAAGTCCTCGCAGCAGTTCTTTAACTTGTAAAAATTATACATACCTTTTATTTTCCTCATTGGAAATATTTGTCTGGTATTTGTGACCTTGACATAGGGAAGCAGATAGGTCTTGGGCTAGTGATAATCATGTGTAAAGGCATTTGTAAAGGTATTTAAAAGGATACCATTCTCAATGGAATAATCAGGGCACTGTCTGCAAAGTAATGGAAATTTAAAAATAACTGGTTGAACAATGCAATGTAGAAATGAATAGGCTGTAGGAAAACCCACATAGTGTCAAGATTGTCTGCCTATTTCTGACACACATTTTATAAAGAGAGGGAATATTGACATATGGGCTCTAACTTCAGATACTTTAATAAAACAATGTCTTGCTACATAGGCTCAAAGATTACTCCTGTCTCTGTGAAGTGCCTGCAGTAGATTCTGCTCTCTTTTTCTGTTGCTGAGTGTTGCAATCTAAGGGCCAAATGGCTCTAGGCTATTAGAGTGCTGAGGCCAGAGAAGCAGCACAGTTTGCTGAATGAATTTCTGGCTCTTCACACCTTCATACAACCACCCTCATCTCACTGCTTTCCCTCTGTCATCTTTTGCTGGGAAGGAGAGGCTCAAGCAATTGTTGGGCAGTGCACACACACTGCGGAAAGATGTTCATCGGGGTAAAATCAATCTTCTTCAAAAATTGGACCAGTTCCTTATTTCAGAGAGCACAGCCCTGGGCAGTGCATGCCGTGGATCATGGGTGGCATCCGCATCAGCAGCACCTGCTGTTGAGCAGTGCCTTGAGGGAGAGAACGTGGGAACAGGGTGAGACTCTTTCCCTCTCACTGCAGAGGACTATTCCTAGTACTTACCTGTTTGCAGATTGTATTCAGCCCTGCACCTTGCTCTGCTAGCTCATTGCAGTACTTCGACTTCCAGGCCGAGGTCAAGGTAATCAGCATCTTTTTCAATAGTTTCAGAAAGCCTTAGGACATACCGTGTTCTAGTGGGCACACAGCAGGGAGGTCAGAGCTGAGAGAAACTAAGGCTTCAAGGCTTCAAAAACTTTGCTGCTCTGAGCTGGGATGGGTAATAAGTCTTGGAATTGTCTGCTCTGTGCCACACCAAGGAGTAAAATCAGTTTGGTTCAACTTAAGTGATTTATTTTAATTTATTTTTTTTCCCATTCTTCATCCAAATTTCAAAATCACTTTATTTTGGGATATAAATTGGTGTTATATTCAGGCTGAAAGTGGCTGATTTATATCTCCTAACCTTAAGCAATAAATCCCCCTCCACCAATGTCTTTGAACAGGGAATTTTCTTTTAAACTAGCTCTTTTACCACCAGCAGTTTTAACTTGGATGGGTCAGCGTTTTCCAAGAGTATCAGGAAATAGTTTCTGACCAGCTGTCTTAAGTACCTGATAGGAGTCAGATTAAAAAACTGGAATTGGACAAGCTTTACAAATGAGAGCTCATTTCAGTTGCTATGCCTTCACATATAGAGTGATTTCATGCATTTCAAAAGAAACATCATTATCATAATTTATAATTTTTTTCACATTTTTATATCCTCACAAGCAAATAACATTTTTTTTATTATAAAAAGGAAAATCCTAGATTATGTTTGACACAGGCTTTTCATTTGGGTTGCTGTGGCTTTTTTGAAATATTTTCTATTGTATTTTGGTATTGCTTTGTGTTTTACTGACTATTCAATATATTTCCCACAGAGACCAGTTCTGTGTGTTTCCTGTAGTGAAGACTATTCAGAGAGGCTATAATCCCGTAATAGTTTATAGCAAAATCAATTTGATATGCCTTGGAAAATATTCGCTTGTATTACAGTCAAAGGAAATGTGTGTGCAGAGCTGAGAATTTATACTTGTAATGAATTTCTTGAAGTTGGAAGTGCATGTGCTTGTGTAATTGAGGGCCGTCTTATGTTTGACTTAATTTTTCCTTTTCTGAGCTCTTTTTAAGGAGAATCCCGTTTTATCACTGCAGTTAGTTAGGAAGGTTTTTAGGATTTTAAACCTCTGTTTCAGAAGAAGCTCTCCTGTTCAGCAGTATTTTGTGCTAATTTAGCTCCAAATGCTCTGAGGGCCTCCATGGAAGTAATTAGGTGAATTATTGCCACGCAGCTCTGTGTACAGTACCTGCCTGGCAGCACATCTCTGAGTTAATATTTAAGAACTACTGCAGCACCCTCAAGTGGTGATGCCGATCTGTATTTACAGTTGGTTTTTTCTCAAATGTTTATTTCTGGGTTTATGGATAATTTCAGTGTTTTGGGCTGGCCTGCTCAGGTGTTGTCAGTCCCTGCAGTCCTTCCTCAGGTAAAGTGCCCGCTAAATACAATTAATCACACTGGAATCTGAACGGCAGTCTTGGGGAAGTTTTCCTTGGATTGTCAAATGATTTTGTGGAGGGCATAAAGCGTTCTCTGTGCCCACAGTGACTCTGGCTTTTGGCTAGAATAAATACCCTGAGAACCTTATAGAAAGAGAAACCAGCACGTTGGGGTTTTCCTCAGGACTGCACTTGCAAACGTGGAACAACTGTGGCATGAGAAACACAATTCCTTGGGCACACACACCGACCCCAGTGACATCTGTAGCAATGACTTGGGAAGAATGAATGCTATTTATTGGGGAATTTTTTTACTGTCTTTGTGGTGTAGTTCTTTTTCCATTAGCTGCCTATTTTAAACAAGCAGCTGGGTGCCAGATCAGATGAACAGCCCTGGTTTGGGGCATTGTTGCTTCCAAAATTAGCGAGTGGCACCTCTCTTGATGTTTCATCTCCTTCTAATTCTGCTGAGCCTTCCCAGCAACAAGAGTCATTATCCTGTGAAACAAAAGGCCGTAGGATAAAGCCTGTGCACCCTCCTGCCCCCAGTACAGACCTGCATGAGCAAATCACTCAGCTCCATCCCCAAAACATCCCTGCTCTCATCCCTAAAACACTGACGAGAAGTTTCATCTCAGAAATTTACTGTAAGTCTTAATGGGTGTTGTCTCTACTTTAAGGGCCTTAAGAGAAAACAGATATCAAAATGATTACTCTCCTGTGGCTTAAAACAATGTGTCCTGGACAGAGTGCACAGACTGGGGGGAGTGGAAGTGCTGCCTCACCTCCAGAGCTGTTCTGTGCCCTGTGTGCTGATGCTGTGGGTTAGCAGAGTGGCACAGCTGCTTGTTTACCACTGCAACTTCTACCAGGTCTGGCATATTTTCTGTATCAAACTCTGAGAAAAGGCTTGAAAAACGCTAAAAAACCCCCAGTTTTATTTCTGGAGGTGATCCAGACTCTTATGTATAAAATTGTATTGATCCAAACAATTTTTCTTCAGATTATTATTAATATTTAATTTCAACTTATTTTTTTCTTTTTGCCCTCTCTCAGCTATTTGACATAGAAAATAGAAATCACTAGAATTGTAAGCTTTGTCCTCCTGTCTTTTTTTTTTTTTACCTCTCCTTTAAAAAAGGATGCATTATAAGTGTGCCATCTGGGTTGCCATCTATATAAGAGACTGCATTGTGTTCAGAAGAGAAGCATGTCAGTAGAGGGCAGGGTCCAACAGTAGAAAGTTTCCAAAGGGATCTGATAAAGAAATGACAACTATTTTCTAATATGAGCTATATAATAGACAAAAACTGTGTGTGATGGAGCATATTTGATTTAATGTCTGTGCTCTGATCTTAAAGGCCTGCTGTCAGCTTAGAAATCACAGTGTGATCTCTTTTATTTTTTTTTTTCCTATAGAAAAGCACTACTGGTAGCAAAAAAGAGAGTGAGATTACTTTGTAAACTTGCCTTAGGCTGCTCCTAAAATAAGCAGAAAGGTGCAGTCAGGCCTCTCCCACCATGGCTGCGGTGCTAAGCTGGGATATGCCGGCAGCCCACACAGCAGCTGACCCACAAACCTATTTTATGACATTTTGGGGCACGTGTGGGGCTTGCAAGGTGGCAGGGCAGGCAGCTTCTGCTGCCTCTTAAACTAGGTGGCCTGGCTAGAGAATTGTCTGCAGTGGGGAGGGGAGCTGAGCTCGGTGTGAGAATCCCAGTCAAGGTTTAAGTCATGAGAACAGGGAGCCCCTCAGCCCTGGGTCACGAGCTCAATGCACAGGTGCATCACAGATAAAGCAGTGCTCCTCTGCAGCTCCCTGGAAAAAGCAGGCCAAAGACTGAATGATTGCCACTGTACTTATTTAGAAATAGGCCTCTGTGAGTGTTCTGAAAGTAACGCTATTTCAGGCTTAAGAGGCTGGGAAATTCCACAGATTTGAGCCTCTGTCAGGTGTTTTCTTTCCTTTTTCATAGGATCATGAAATCATAGTTTTGTTTAGTTTGGAAAAGATCATTGATACTGACTGCTAACCCACCACTTAACCATGTCCCAAATGCCACATCTACAGATCTATTAAATACCTTCAGGGAGTGACTCCACCACTGCCCTGACAGCCTGGTCCAGTGCTAGACATCCCTTTCCATAAGGAAATTTTTTGTAATGTCCAGTCTAAATCTCCCCTGCTCAACTTGAGGTTGTTCCCTGTCATCTTCTTGCTTGGAAAAGAGACCAATTTCCACCTGGCTACAACCTTCTCCCTGGGAGCTGTAGAAAGCAATAAGGTCTCCCCTGAGCCTCCTTTCCTCCAGGAAGAACACCCTTAGATCCCTTGAATACTCCTTATAAGATCCTGATACAAGCCAGTTTCCAACACTTTCTTGCAAATTCTTTAATACAACGAAAGCTCTGTGTGTTTCAAGATGAAGCAGATGGCTTTTTGTAGGAAAATCCCAAGTCATTTAAATTCCTGCATGTCCTAATCTAGCCAAAACACAGTTTTGCCCCATTTTGGGGTGACAGTCCTGATTTCTGGGTACGTCATCCGTGTTATCCAGCAAATGTTTCCACCTCTAACAAGTTGTTGCCTGCATTTGTCATAATGCGCCGCAGATGTCAGTGCCACGTGTGCTTCATCTTCAAGGACCCGTATGTGTCTGGGTGACACAACTAGGCCATGCTGATTGGTTTTGAGGCGTCATCCACTTCCAAAAATACCAAGCAACACCAATGGAAGGACAGACACCTCTGAATGGGGATACTCTTTTCTCAGTAAAGGAAATTTTCGTGAAAATTTTCATCCCCAGAATCAGTAGCGCATGCTGCTTCGCCAAGTTACTGGATAGGCAAAGACTTACTTAAATTGGTGAATAATGGGTAGAATAAACAATTCCCACAGAAAAATGGTAAAATTCGCTCGGCCTCGTGAAGCTGAAGAAGGTTATAGTGTGGTTGTTTATATGAAATCATTGAAGATGTAGTGCTGTGAAACAATTCAGTGATTTAAGAACCTTAAATTCCAAGTAAATTTTGATGGCTGGTTCCATCTGCCCATTACTGATAATGTTCCTGGAGAGGTGGCATCAACCAGTGTAGCAAGTGATGTTTCATCAGAAATTACTTCCTTAAGTCATGGTGGCCTCATTTTTTCAACAATTCCATTCAATGTTGGTGCTTTTCCAAAATGTAGCTCTGGTTGTGCTGCTGAAGTTGGGTTGCAGAAACTGTGGTGGACTCAACAGCTGGCTTTTGGACCCTGTCATGACGTTTTTAGTTGCCTGGTTGCTGTTTACCTGCTTTTGTGGAGAGGAGCAGGAGGATCTGAATGCTGCTGTGTGCTTGTAAAACTTGGAGGGAATTAGATTTTTTTTCTCTGGAAAAACAAACCTTTTTCAGAGGTTTGAAATTATCAGTTGCAGTCAGAATTTCCCAGGATTGCCTTTAGCACATTCTTATTCAGATCATGATGAAGCAGCTTTTTTCACTTAGCGGAGTCCTGAATTGCTTTTATTTGTTTGGTGAAATTATTGAACATCTCTAAAGTTAGTTTTCATACTTTCTTCAGTTCACTTGACGTGCTTTTATGATTCCTTGGCATATGCAAATAAGTAACATACAGATCTATCTCTAAGTCAGGAGTGACTAGGTGTGTGTATGGCTTGTTTCACAAAGCATTGGGTTTATTTGTTTTTTAAAGATATTACTTAGCAAGCCAGTAAGGTCTCTGTCAGCTGAACTAGCAACTCGAAATAAAATGCCCTTAAATTAAGGTACATGCAGCGGATATGCCGAGATTCACGTGAATATCCCCTGGAATTTTCCAAAGCAGCAGCTCATATGGATTATGCCATCACTGATCTGATTTTGATAATTCCAGGATGTATTCCAGTACCTCACGTTGCTGAATACCCTTGCAAAGCTTAGTGCCTCTGGCATACATTGAAAGAGTGCAGTAAAATTAGAAAGAAGCACATGTGTTGGTGAGTTTAATACAGGTACATCCTAAGAGGTATTTAAAATGAAAACCACTCGTTGGTTGGCTTGTTTGTTGACCCTAAACAGCTTTGATCATAAACTTGTGTTAAATTGGTAAAGACACAATTTATTAATATCCTATCAGTATTCAATTCTTGTTTTTGTGTCTCCCACCTTTTACAAAGTGAATGCACTGCTTGACAGCCATTTATAATCCTGTATATTTGTTGTTACATATTGGCAGTTGACCAGAAACATTTACAAACCTTTAAAATAATTTCCATGAGCCTCAGCCATTTTAGACTTTATGTTACTAAGACAGGTGAATTGGAAAAATGGTGTAATTTGTACTTAGAAAACTATGAGCAGCCATGTAAGCTTTTTTCCCTAATCGATTTATGAAGGCAAATAGGCAGGAAAGAACATGCACCAGCACTGAGAGTGAAGAAGCACAAAGATCTACCAATTTAAATTAGTCCCAAATCCAAAAAGGGATTATTTACTCTTAGGTGATTTCAGGGGACTTCAGACAGCTAATCTGGAGCTGTGCTCCATAAAATCCCCGCTTACAGCTCACTTAGCTCCAGATGACTGGAACTCATCAGATGCTTTTCTGTTCAGCCTGAAAACTTCCTGAAGAACCCCCAGTGGCAGTTCTGTACATTCAAAACTGCCCGTGGAGACGTCCCACAACATCTCCTCACCTCTCTGTAATGCTGGCGGGACACAGAAACTGGGAGGAATTGTACCTAGAGCCTTCAAGATTGCCTGATCTGGTATTTATTCCTAGGGAACATCCAACATGCTCTCTCACAGGGAAGGGTTTTACAAACCTCCATCATTGCCCCTTCCTCTGTAAATGCTGCAAGAGAAGAATATTTGAATATGCTGAATCTGTGCCAAACTGGAGGAAGGAACATATGTCTGGCAGGGCCAGAGGGAGAACAAAGGAGTGGGAGAGTATTTGGTTAGCCTAAGGTACCCTTTTTGCGATGTCCACTCATCCAAATATACTATTTTCCTGAATATTCATGTTTCTCTCTAGGGTTTTCTTTCAGCTGGGAGGTTCCAAAACCTAAAATTGTGTCATTACATCCCCTGAGTATTTTAGCAAATCTAGGTTTTATTTCTCTTCCAAGCAACAAAAAAACCTGTGAATTTAGTGACAGCTAGTCTGAGGAGTCAGATCTGTTTAAAGAAAATCTTTGTATTATAAAAAAAAGTCTTTAAATTTAATTATTTTTCTTGTCTGCTCCCTTTGAATCCTGTGGCATGCATTTGAAATGCTAACTCATTAAATGCCTTCTGTTTCTCCAAGATTCTGCATGCTCAAGTTCTTTTTGGCAAGTGGAAATTCAGAATTTCTCCAAGGTATTTTTCTTCTGCGTGCTGCCAGTTTTACAGTGGTGAATTAGGGAGGAATTGCATCAGCTTCTCCCAACCTGGGCAATTAAGGATGTACAGATGTGGCTCATGCACACAAATGGAGCAGGAACCTTGTGCATCCCTCTCACATACAGAGCTGAGCGCATCTCTTGCCTTGAGTCAGAGTCTGTCTGAGGTGACAGAGGAATGTCTTTGCAAGATGGTTGCTTTTCTGATAGACCTGCAGCAGCCTACTTTGCCTTTCTGAAGACAAAGATATTCCCTTTTCTTACTGAAAACGCCCTTGAGAGATCAGATTAATCAGGCAGCCTGGTTGCTGTCATGGCGTATCTGACTTGAGTACCAAACGCTGGCAGGTTGCAAAGCAGAGAGGGATGTGCGTGGTGGAGACCAGCTCAGCAGCGTTAGCCAAGTCTCACATGGATGCCAGCAGCTCGTGGCATCCAAAGAAAAATGTATTTATCTGTAATGCTCGACTTGCTGGCTTCTCTTGAAGACGTGGAATTGGGATCCCGTCCTAACTTCTCTGAGATAAAGCTTCCAAAGACAGAATGTTAATTAAGACAAGAAAGACAGTCTGCAGTACAAATTTCTATTGGTATGAGTGTCAGTCCCAGCTACAGGGGAAAGCCAGGACCCTGATGTGGTGTGCAGCTGTACAAACACATGTACATCAGTATTTTCTTTTACTTAGGCTTTGCATTACCTTGTCTAACACCAGACTTGCACAACCATTGTTCCCAACTCCACCCTTCTCTGTTGCTTTCTTTTTTTTTCTGCCTTTCATCACCTCTGCACCGACTGCAAAATCATAAAAAAACATGTGGGAAAGACCTTAGTCATGTGATCTATAGTTTTGCCAGTTGGCAGGATTATGCCTTACAGCACATTTTCTAATGCCTCACACAGGCTATTTATAAGTGCCCTCAGCATTAGGAGTTTCACCCATTTCCTTTGGAAACAGTCCTGCTCACACTACCAGGAGGAACCTGCAGATATTCAGCTATGTGCTCCTGATTTCATTTAATTAAGCCTAGGTGGGTACCAAGACTCTTGGTGTTTAAAACCACCTCTCTATTGGCCACTGGGAGAACATTTATCCACCAGGTGCTGGAATTGCCCTCTGGAGCAGCTGATCTCCCTGGTTTTGAAAATGCTCCCATTATGTGGCTCCAATTAACCTTGGACCACCCCAGCCTGGCTCCCTGCTCCCCAGGCGTGTTGGTGCTTTCCATCTCTGACAGTTTTGGTCCATTTCTTCTCCACCTCTTTGACCTCACATGTCTTCATCTGCTTTTTCTCTCAGCCCTCCTGGTACTTCACTGTGTCCCTGCCTCTTCTATATGCTTTTGATTTTTTTCTTTTTGTCTCCCTCTGGGCCCATCTCTTCTCCTGAAGAGCCTTTTCTTCCAGCCTACTTTCTTCCTTCCCCCAAATCTTGTATTTTGTAAAGCCACCATTGTCTATTGTTCCCAGTGCTTGAGTTTCAGTGTTTTCTTTTCCCCACAAAAGCCTTCATTCAACCACTTGTGGAAGATTAAATTATTCTTGTGGTGCCCGGAAAACTAATTTTACCAATGTTTCTCTTAGTCCAGCCAGGGATTTGTGTTTTGTTTTTTCCTGTTTTTGTTTATTTTTTTTTTAATCATTGTAAGGCCTGCAAGAATATTTTTCTGATTAGCATGTGGCTCCAGAGAAAAATACGCTTCTCTCTGTCCTTACTCACTGTCCAATGCTACATTTCTACATCGCTTGCCCTGAGCTGCTGGTAGCACAAATAATGAGCTAAGAAAGTGAACAGCTCAGCATACTAATTCCACAATAAATATTGCCCCTCCGCAGCCCTACTGTCACTTGCCTTGACACAGTGCAGTGCTCCCCCCAGCAGATCAAAATGAATGATCAAGTGTATCCTCAGGGACTGCTGAATTGGTGCATTTGACACAGGAAAGGGATTTCCTGTTCTGGTTGGGTTGGGTTGGGTTTTTAGTTGACACCAGGCAGCAGATGTATAGAAGGTTGAAGCCTGGGGCTGTTAGAGATTCATGAGCTGGATGTTTTTATCTTGACCGACCATGATAATAGGAGTTAAAATATTGTATCTTTGTCTCTCTAGTGCCTAGACAGTTGCTATTATAAAAAAACCCCAGCATATATTATATTAAAAAATACAGTCGTTTTAAGAGAAAATACTAACTTGTCCGTTTTGGGAGTGATATAAAAAAATGAACCAGGAAATTCTAAAATTACTTTAAAAGTTCATTGGAAAATGAAAATATAATCGTTTAAATAATAAAAAGTGTACTTGAACTATTGAAAAATTATTTTTTGCTAAAAACCCCCACTAATCAGCTGCTTGATAACTATCACCCTTGAAAACTAGAAACAAGTTTAGCTCTGTCTGCAACAAACTGTATTATTTAGATGGCAAGCTCATAAATTGCTTTGTCAGAACAGAAGAATGGAACGTGAATAACAATGTTTGAATTCCCTGACAGATAGAAGTAATATCTAAATAAAAAAAATCCAGGAGTAATATTGCTGGATTGTTTTTTTGCCAGTGTTATTCTGAGCTGATTTGTCTGAAAACAAATATTTAATGTAAAGTTTTAAAGGCAGTAGGGCTTGAGTTTGACCTGCTTTTGATTGTGTTACATTAATAGTGCTGAAATACGGGGACACTGTTTATTTATACAACATGAGAGAAAAAAAAGTGTCATTTTTATCTGAATGCTTTAAAAATGTCAGTAAAACATACTTTGGTGCTGCAGGGAAAATGTCTTAACCAACATACTTTATTTTGATGGAAATGTCACTAGTTAGGAATCAAACCTCCCTTCAAAACTTCGGATACTGAATTAAATATACAACTAAGAGACGCTTGAGGACACTGTTTGTTTTGAAGTGCCTTGATTTTTATCTTGGGATCTCATTGCAGGGTTTAGGGAAAGGATTTTTCTTCCATGTAAGATGTGTGTTTAAAGACAAGAACCTCACGTTTGTACTTTTGAAATATTTTGCCTTTTTACACATGTTTCATAACGCAAATTGCTCGGTTCTCCTCAAATCTTGCCATGGGCTGGAAAGGCCTTTTGCTGCAATGCCACCCTGGTTACTGATGTGGTGTTTGTTTAGTGCCATTTTGCTGCCACATCTCGTTGTTTCCTGTGTTTCTTTTTTTTGGCTCCATGCTTTCCGTGCCCCGTTGGTGTGCACGTTTTATGACAGTACCTGGTCACATAACCAGGGCATTGTGGAGGCTCCCAGTCGTGCACAGATGAACAGCAAATTAACCACAAGCTCCCAAGTGGGGGATAGAGGTGCTTCCAGCACTGAGCAGCGCCTCAGGAGCGCTGGGCTGTGTCCCTCCCGAGCAGGCAGGCAGGGCTACCATAACACATATTTGCAGGGCACAAGCTACATCCGGAGATAACTTGTGCACAGGCAGGCTGGAGTGCTCTCCAGCGTCCCTAATGAAATCATCTGGGTCCCCTATGACTCAGAAAAATCCTCCTGCTTTCAGCAATGGCATCGACAGACTGATCCTGGTGCATCTTATTGCAGGGGGTTATCCAAGATATTTCTGCCTCCAGCTGCCTGCCCAGCCCTTCTACACAAGGTCACTGTCTGTAGCAGGGTGACAGAAATGTGTCTTGCAGTTCCCAACTGGTGCAAATTGTCTTTCTTCACCCACTGTGATACCCAGAACATGACATTAAATTTTTTCTACTGTCTCTGGTCTGTCATGGAGGGGAGAGCTGGAATCAGAAATGCCTTTAAATAGCCGTAATTATTTATTTTTGGGCAAATGAATCACAGCCCAAAGCTGCATGATCAGGATCCTTTGGTGGATGAGGACCATTTGGCTGCTTGTTTTTCACTGAGCTTTTCAAGTATTTGACAATGTGATTTTGTGTTCTCTTAATATAATTTTTCCATGAATTGTGTACATACATACATGCACAATATATGCGTGCATGACTAAGCAAACTCAATTATGTGAAATCTTGGTTCTTAAGAATTAAAACCACAAACAGTGTATTTGGATCTGAATTGGTCCTTAGAGGCTCTTTTGGTTTTGAACTGGGCTGTGATGCTGAATGTTTTCTTTTTTCTGTACTTTCTGTGAAACTTCTTAATTCAGGCATTTAATCTTCGGTGTTTTTTCCTGCCTAGTGGTTTCATCTTGCCTTTTTGTGGCTTTCTTTGATTATTCCTTTGTGTCCTAGTTTTTCTTTAGAAGTTAAAAATGTATTGTTTCTTTTAATTTCATTCTCGTTCCTTTTTTTTCATCACTAGTTGTCACCAATTCCAAATACCATAAAGTCACTCTTAATGCAGTTCAAGGTGGGATTTAGCTGGGCTATGTGTCCAGATTTTTGGTAGTCAGTTCGTGTCCGAAACAGAAGTTACAAGGGGTCCAAGTGTCGTCTGGAAAGTTACCTCTGTTATGATGTATGTCACTATGACTTAGAAGCCAGACCTTTCCTTCAGAGCATTGTGTGCTCATCTTGTTTTTTAATTAAATGTCAGGATCTCGGTTGTGAAGATCAAAATGATTCCTTCTTTCAAGTTCCGTCAGGAAGGCGATAGAGCGTTTGTTTTTATTTTCTCTCTTGATGAGATAAGGTTCCCTTTTCATCTAAATGTTAAGACTTTTCGTGCCTGACTTTGAAGACACAAATAAAAAGGAGTGGATGAAACTATTCAGACGCAAAGAGATTTTTGATCAGGCAGTTATTGAAATCATGACGGGGGGGATAGTTGCACTTTAGAATATTGTATACATGATCTCCTGAAGTGGGTTTTTTTTAAGACTGATGAAATTACATGTATCAGAGATGGTATTATCTTAACAGCTAAAACTTTAAGCAAGAACAGTGTTTAGAAATAGAATTTCAGCCCATAAAATCCAGTAGTTAAATTGTTACGAAGTTTGTGAGCTCTTCAGCAGCAAGTCTCTCA